>OOFJ01096468.1:0-13295 GCA_900323375.1 Benthosema glaciale
TTTAGTATTCAACCTGTTGGGGGGAACAAGCTATTCCTTCCGTGATGCTATCATGCTATCCTGCAGTGCTACGATGGCTCTGTCTGCTCTGCTCTCTGTCTGAGTGAAGACTGAAGAACAGACGGCGTGCTAAAAGGGGAGGGCCGGGGCTGTGCGGTGGAAGCAAGATCTTCAAGCTAACAACGCATCCAGCCTCGACACGTTGTTAGCTTGTAGATCTGCTCTTTTGGCGAACGGCACCGTCATACTACAGAAATATAAATGAAGGTATAGAACTGCGACTCATAGAATGCGTACTTGCTGTATCAGAGCCTTGTCTTTATCATGATTGAACGGTCAAATCCTGTAGTCGCACAAGTGCTACAAACTGAATTCTACAGGTCGCACGGTGGTATTTATAGTCGCAAATGCGAGCCCCTAGGGGCACTGTCGAGCCCTGTCTGAAACAGACGGCATGCTAGTAACCATGACAACCACATGAGCTACCCTGACAACCCAGGGTAGTCACAGTAGTAAAACTCTGATTTTAGGGCTTAACCGGTCAAGAAATACATACATAAATGGTGCTCCATAAGCCATTGGAGTACTTTTTTTCTCTTTTCTTTTCTGCCTTTTATTGATATCAAGTGAAGATATACAGGAGAGAGAGAAGGGGAGAGACATGCAGCAAAGTACAGGACTCTAACACCAAGGCCAAAGCCTATGTGGCATGTGTCTGGACCACTTGGCCAGGGGGTGCCCTTTAGGAAATGAATTTGAACATGCAACAGCACTGGCCTGCGTTAGCCATAAAAAAATATATGTAATTTAATTTTAGTTCTGCTTTGGTTCCTAGATGTGCAAAATGTTTCATTATTGCAAACAAAGGCTACATCTACAAGGAGATAAACCGCTACCCGTCACTCAGTAGAAAGAAACATTTATTTAAGGTTGCGTTTCATCCCAGGTCTGAAGACCGACTAGGGTTGAAACATTGTAAACTTTACATGTTTCTACTGGGAGCTAAGACACAGCATGCAGACTTCCCTGAGCTCTTTTAATGTACGTATGTAGTTTAGCACCTGTAAAAAAAACATTGTTGGGATGTGCCAGTGCGTTCTTTCCCTTTGGCCCTATCACTGGCCATGTCGCGTATCAACAAAGCATGTGTTTGTTTATTGGTGCAACAAGTTCTCCTTTAGCATAATATTAGAAAAACTACCAATACGTTGTCTGGCAACATCTAAATTTGGTACAGGGACTAAAACTGTGGAAAAATTCAGAAATTTAAGAATAACATGAACCATGGCAAAGACTTAACAGTGGTTTTTCTTTTTTCTTCTCCTACTGTTCTAGCCGCTACATTGAATTTAGCTTAATTTTTGTGTGTAGATTTTCCATTACAAATTGACCAGTAGTAACAGGTGACACTGACTTGCATTTAGTTGAATCTTGAACCAGTGATTTTACTGGGCCCTCTTAAACCTGGAATGACACTTTCTGCAGACTCCGCAGGAAAGTTGTAATGATTGACTATAAAGACATTTGTTTACCAGATATAAACTAGCCTGGGAGTATTCATCACAACTATCCATTGTTACACAGCATTAAGTCATGTTTTTTTTTTTAATCAAATTTTGAAACTGGTTTCAGAACAAAGTCTCTTGTTTATTGTAAAATGTTTAAATGCAAAAGTGTAATTTTGTGCAGGCCACATTCTTGAATGTTGCACGTGGAGGACATTAAGTTAATTAAACAAAATATATAACCTATCTGGAGACAGTCGTACTCCTTTTCAAATTGAGATCAACAAGAGCTTTTTTGTTTTTAATTAAATGAGTCGTGGGCAGTGGGCACCCTTCCAAGGTGGTGATCTTCTGAATCTGTTGCAATGAGCTATTTTCTGCCCAACACTTGAAGTTGAAGGGCCCGCCCCTCGCTTTGGTTTAGTTTAGCACCAAAGCTTAATTCCTGATTGTCTGTCATTCACTCAACATTGATAAAAGTGTAATAAGCATTCTTCAGGTGGCGATGCTCTCTATTGGACATTATAGCCTATATGTGAGACTGTCAGTCATAATCATCTGCCTATTAACACTTATTTTGCTAGCGGGTATTTTGCTAGCGGGTCGGTTCTAGCGTGCCAGTGGTAGCATCCCATCCATCTCTAATGATGGAATGACCCGACCACTTACAATTATTCAGCACGATTGTAATAAATGGGCCGTTATTGAGGGTTATAGCAAATTATGTTTCAATAAATGTTTTCAGTTTGGCCATGATTTGGTTCACCATAAAACAATTCTCTTCTTTTGTGTCTAGGCTAAAGCTTTTCAAGCCAGATCAGGAGGAGGCAGTGAAGTACACTGGACCCAGAGATGTCCAGTCTCTGGAGGCGTGGATGCTCAAAACACTCGAGGAGGAGCCTGCGGTCAGTCATCACTTGTTGATTTAAATTAAATCTATTCAAACCTTACCACATTTATAATACAATGTTTTTTGCTTGTCAGGCAGAGGGTAATAGTGAAAATAACTAATATAAATGACAGTGCAGGAAAAGCCTATCCCCTCCCTATATGGCAAATGCCCAAGCCTCCGTGTGCACATGCCCCTCCAATCTGCTGGCTTGTTTCGTCACAGATGATGAGGTAATGTCTGTTTGTCCTCCAGGAACCAGAAAGCGACCCAGAGCCTCCCAAAGCCCCAGAACCCAAACAGGGCCTGTACGACCTGACCAGCACCAACTTCAAGGCCCACATTGCCAAAGGTGAGAAACTTTCACCTACAGTATGAGCAATTTGACTCGTTTGGTTGCTCTCCCTCGTGCAGTACCTCAAAACAATCATTAAGGCTATATCGAATGAAGGATGGAGGTGGTGAATTGCACTGATTGTTTTATATAGAATTAAAAAGGCTTGTGGTTCTTGTTATACTGTAATATGCAGGTGGTTTTGTATTACTCGCAGCATGTTTGTGCAGGTGTGCTGAGTAACCCTATCCCTACATGATTCCGTTTCATGTTTTATCTTTTTTTTTAATTCATGGATAATCAATGCAAATATACTGCTGCCTTATTTCACATACCTGATATCTCAAGTGGTTCACTATGGTACCTCTTCCAAAATACACAACTTTAATCAAAACATACCTGCTCTATATATAGTTCATACCTGGGGCCCCAACAACAAAGAAATTATTTAGAAATGGCAACAATAATACATTACTTATGACCAAGCACAAACAATAACTGTACTATTAAAAAGAGACTAAATAGGCCTGTGCATAGGTCACAGTGCTTGTAGGTGCTGTGTGCTTGGTTCCTACATGTACATTTTACATGTATTTTGTCTGTGCAGTATGCGTGTATGAATATTGTGTAAAAATGTATCACTATACACCCTGTATGTGTACATTTGCATCGTGAGCAAATGTTTTGATATTCAAAGTGGCATGTGCCAAAGTGCATTGGTATGGGTCTAAACATGTAGGCTTACTCTGAACATACACAGACAGGCAGGCTTAACTTGCAGGCTTGAGTTGATCCATATTGCCACTGCGTGTACAGTGGAGTTTATCTTGATGCTATATCAACAAGCGCAACGTTTCTGTGAAATCCAGCAGCAGCCCATGCTGTGTCGCACACCCAAAATAGCAGGCAGCTCTACAAGCGCACAACGAGCCTGTAACTTGTTTCAATGCACGACACATCAAAGTGTTGAGTGGAGACCCATGCAAGTCCATCTTCCCGTGGTCTGCTCTTGCATAAAGCAAAGCACTCCAAATACTCTCGGGACTCTACAAAAATGCTGTAAAATGTGAGAATTTTAAACTTCCGCTTTTTAGTCAATCCCTGACAATGAATTTCGTCATGACACTTACAGATGACTAGCCAACCTTCAGGAGAAAAAATATGCAGACAGATGGACAGAATTTTAGTAGGAATTTCTCCCATAACCTCCTGTTTTTCAGACAGTCAGTCCAAAAGTAAAGGTGGTCACGATAATTCATTGAAATTACACCTCTTGAATGAAGAAAAGTAAATGGTTTCTTATTTTGAGAAGGGGAAAAAGGTCAGGACATTGCAGGCATTTTAAAGCTGTGTTTATAGGCCCTGCCTTTGGATCTTGGCAACAGTGCTGCAATAAGTGTTGTGCAATTATTCACCTATAGCCTGTATTCAACAGCTGTACATTTAATTCAAGGCCATCTATATTGAGTTTGGAGTGTATTTCAGATTTTGTGGTCCACAAGCCTAAAGCATTATTTCCTTCAACCCTTTATTGTTGTAATACAGCTTTGTGTGTAATTTTGCTATCCACATGGTAATCAACGTACATTGCAATGCGTACCTTTTTTTCTGTCCATCCGTAGTGTATATTTATAATTATGGGTTTTCTTCATTCTTATGCATTTTAAGTTTTTTTAAGTGATTTCCCTACTACTCTGTTGTTGTTTCTAACTGCCAAATGTTTGTCCCCTTGTCTCTCAGGTGCCCATTTTATCAAGTTCTTTGCCCCCTGGTGTGGCCACTGCAAAGCCATGGCCCCGACATGGGAGCAGCTAGCCTCCAGCTTTGAGCACTCCGATGATGTCAAGATTAGCAAGGTGGGCTTATATAAAAACATCAGGGTTCGTAAACGTTTGAGAGATTCCTAACCTAAACTGGAGGTTGCTCCGTCTGATCTCACTTCACAGCTTGTACATCTGCTATGTGTGAACTACTGATTTAGAAGGCATTTGTGGAATCGTCTTCTGGTCTTAAAAAGGAATCTAATGAATAAGCGTGACTTTTTCAGTTTGTTTAATTTGTTTGTTTCATAGCGGATGCTACCAATGCAAGTTTAAATTGATTGTGTTTCACTGAGGTCTCCTAGATCTGTCGTGATGTAACCCTGGGCTATTGTGTCTGATTGGTTAGGTGGATTGTACACAGCATTACGAGGTGTGTTCTGAGAACGCCGTGCGTGGATATCCCACTCTACTATTCTTCAACGACGGAAAGAAGGTATGATCAATTGTTGTTGTTACTTGGTGGTGGAAAAAAACGCTATTTCTATGGTCGGACGGACCCAGGCAGGGACTCTGCTAGCCAGGGACACACTTTTGCTGGTCAATGGAGTGGCTGCACCACTCCAAAATGCTTTTCGGCATCAACGGTCAACAATGACATGTTGGCTGCCGTCAGACGCGGTAGCAGTGAGTTGTGCATGTGGTTTGTGTTGTGTGCAGGTAGACCAGTACAGAGGGAAGAGGGACCTGGACTCCTTCAAGGACTTTGTGGACGGTCAGGTGAAGGCCGCCGCAGAACAGGAGGCTGAACCTGAGGTCGCAGCTGATAACGAGATCCCCACCGACGAGCCAGTCAAAGAAGAAGCAGCCAAAGAAGAGGTAGGTGTTGTGTGCTTCGTTTTACTTGGTTACTCGCCAGTGTCTCGTCCAGAAAATGGCAGATGTACAAGTTGGAAGTTGCTAATGTTGCCACTTGCCAGGGAAAGGGTAGTCTGGAGCTCTCTAGTGGAACTTGCTCCCGTGACCTGACTCAGTCCGGAGAAGAGGTAGATGATGGATGTAAAAATGGCATTAATAAAAATGCCATCCTAAAAGGTTGACGTCCTTTTGTGTGTGTGTGCGTGTCCCTCCCATAACGCACACCGTCTTGTTGACCTGAGTATAATTCCACTAAAACTCTGAGCTTAGCACCAACTCCACCATGCAACGGTAACAATTATGGTTAGACTAACGATTTCCTGTCCGTCAAGTGCCAGATGTTCAGCCTGTACAGTAGCATGACATCATCTTACAAGGCTTGACACACAGCAGAGGGGGTGTGGCTGTGGGATAAAGGGCCGTTTGTGAATTATAATTATTCTGAAGACCGTTCTAGAGAAGCGGTCAGTTAATGAGTTGATCACAACGGCTGCCCTTAAGGAGTGCCCTTAAGCAAGGCACTGAAATCTGTATTGTCTGATGTGAGAATTAATCTAAGTCTAAGGGAATTGACACTGACTGAGCATGTTTCTCCATCTTGCAGTCCAGTGTGTTGGTGTTGACGGAGAGCAACTTTGATGACACGGTAGCCAAAGGTCTGACCTTCATCAAATTCTTTGCTCCATGGTAAGTGTGTGTATTTTCTGTAAGCATTAATAATTGACATAAAACAATGAAAGGGATAATGTTTTTCAGGCATATTATTTTCACTTTTTAAAATGTATTTTCTTCTTGTCTTTTTCTTTTTTGAAGACCATCAAACTGATGCAGTTCTTGTGTGATCCTGTGCTCTAGGTGTGGACACTGTAAGAACCTGGCCCCGACCTGGGAGGACCTTTCCAAGAAGGAGTTTCCCGGCCTCACTGACGTGAAGGTCGCCACAGTGGACTGTACGGTGGAGCGCACCATCTGCAACAGGTTCTCTGTAAGTGAACGCAGGGGAACTCTCTCGCTGTCTTTTAGGTTTCTCCCTTTCCAACTCTCACTCTTCCTCTCCTTCTCATGCCCCTTCTTTCAAGTGCCTGTAGTAATGGAAAAAACTCTGAATGTACACAATGTAGGCATTTAGCAGACAAACACACTTATCCACATAGCATGAATCCTAGTCAACAAATGACACGGTAAATGGTCACGTACAGTAAGTAGAGTCCAAAGCAAAACCTTTTAATGCTTCAAAGTAATAGGTGAACGTCAAACCTAGCGTCTGTCTAAACAAGCAATAATAAAAAAGCGGTCTGTCTGTCTAAAGAACACTAACACGTAACCAATATAGTGTATATCTGCATACTATAACTAGCATCTATCAAAAAAAGGGCAACAAGAAGGGATGAGGTAGAGTCTGAAGAGTTCGGTGGCAAAATATTGGGAGCGAGTCTGCAGTCCTGAGAGGGTTAGGTAATATTAGAAAGTGAGTGTGGGCCCAGGGCATTTTAAGAAAGGGAGGGGAAATGTGTCCTGTATTAGCTGATCGAAGTGTTGCGGGAACATGTGTGGGGATGGATGGATCGTCTTCTAAAGGAGAGTAGCTCCCATGTCCTCGTTTACATTCTAGAATAGACCTCCAGTGTTTTGTACTGTGTGAGGAGGAGGACCAGGCTTCCTGTGCCAATCGGCAAGGATGCAGTTGAGACAGTCGAGCCAATTTAACGACTATCTCTTTATGCCGTCTGCCTAGATCATTGATTTAATGGAAATCGAAAGTATCTAATCTTCTTCCTCACTTGGTCTCATTTTGTTTCGCTCGGGTCTCTTGCAGCCTCTCGTTCCTTTTTGTCAGTGTCTGTAATTTTGTCCAGACGGGTTCATACAGGAAGTAATGAAATTGAGTTACTGGTTTTATCACAGAGCCATAAAGCAATGCGACTACCTCATAATGTAATTGTATGAGGTTGGACTCACTGCTATTCAGAGTAGTAGTGCTGTCAGAATTCTCCATTTTATGGTTTGAACCGAGTCTTTACATAAACATTTTAAGTATTCAGCTGGTGCTGGTATTTCATTGGAGAAACTCAAACCTTGTATTTAATTCTAGCTAGCATTAAAATGTTCTTCTGGGCGGGAACCCCTTTTGGTGTTTTAGGCCTCAGGCCTAAATGGGTTCAAATTAACTCACTGTTATTAACTCAAGTTTTATTTTATGGCGATTAACTACAGTTTGCTGTGTTTTTATGTTGATGAGCACAGAGATGGGCAGTTTTTTGTTTTAAAACACAAACATTATTACTTTTTGTTTTTAATCGTCCAAAAAAAACGCTGGGCACTCTACAATGTATTTAATTATTATTTTTTGTTTAATTGAACGTATTTCAAATCTATGGATGAGCATGTGGTTTAAATCGATGAAATGGCCTTCCAACTGACTTGCCGTTTTGTTCATCCCTCCAGGTGCGAGGTTACCCCACGTTAATCATCTTCAAGGCGGGAGAGCAGGGAGATGAACATAATGGTAGGAGAGACCTGGAGAGCCTGCACGCCTTTGTGATGCGTCAGGCCAGAGACGAGCTGTAGAGAACATCACCTCAACACGTCACCTTTCACCTCCGTGCCCCACCCACACTGCATATCTGACCCTCCTTCAAGGGTCACACTTCTCTCCCCTCCCTCTCTGCCTTCAGGTGGTTTCTCGACACTGCTCTACAGAAGGAGCAGTGTCGGTCAATGACAAGTTGCTGTGATCTCTTCTTTCTACAGTGTTAATGTCATATGATGTGAGTACGGATGATATTTTTTCAGTAGTGTGCTTGAGCTGTGAATGTTTCGTTGCTGTTGCCCCCGATGCCTCTTTCACAAGAGAATGGCGATATCGGGGCTTCTGCAACTGGAGTAGTTTGTTTTGACAACCACTTTGTAAGCACTGCTAAATTGGTCAGGACCTTAACTCCTAGAGCAAATAGAACTTGTTCACAAGGGCAGGCAGAAATCAATGGCATTTCTGTCTTAAATGTACAGTAATGCCTGACTGCCTTGAACTCTTAAGAAAAGCAAATGTATTACTGTACCTGACCGAATATTTGTAGCCATTTGAAAACATTTTACATGAAAAATCTTCCTTTTTTATACAACGGGATCAGTCATTAAATCACAAGCCATTAACACAACGTTTTCGCACATAGAAAAGGCTTGACACGTTGTCCTTAGAATGATGGCGAGTGTTAAGTTGAAGGTACTTTTTATCTACGCCATTGATGGCCTAATGAACTTAACTCTCAGGGAAACTTTAGAAACTTGGTGGGAGTAGGGATGGAAGAAGGCCGTCATCCTGAGAGTCATGACAAAACAAAATCAATGTATGCTACCCCAGTTTCCTGCTCTTAATGATGTCACTGATCCTTCCTTCGCTACTCCTCCTGGCATAAGGAGTCTCTGGCCGTCACCATGTGAGGCCATGTCTCCTATCCATTGACCACACACGGCTACTGTACCACTATTGTGCTTAATGTAGCAGACCCTCCTGAGTCCTGATGCACCGTGTACGTCTAGCTTTGATGCTTTCATCAAAACTGCACTTTGTTTGAGTTTGAAGTAGCAGTGTGTTTTCCCATTTCAGTAAAGGTCACGCTATACTTGGTTTGGGCACTGGTGTCTGGGTGTTGTGAGCTTGTAGGTCTGTGATAAATTACGCTGTTTCATATCACTTCACCTGCTTCCTGAGTGTTGGGTCTAGTCTTACCTTGGTTGAATAAACCATGGCCGGCCACTCCCTCTTCCATACGGGCAAACAGTCCTACTACATGCTGATCCACGAGCTGTATGGTAAAGTCCTGAAAATCGAGAAGCACCAGGATCGCCTTTAGGGTGAAGGGACTCTCTGGATACCAAGCAAGGAAAGAAGTTAGGCATACTAGACAAGACACAATAGCTATGTCCTTCGTCGCAGAACAGATATCACAAAGAATGTCATGAGCAGGTTGGTTTTCTAGAACTGTTTTCTAGGTCGCAGCAGGTGGTTGATAAAAGAAGAGCTAGCCGACTATAGTGGAGTCCATCTCTGGCCATGATTACGTGTGAAAAAGGCAGTCTTCGGTCTTCATGTAATTTACTTCCGTGAGCCTAACCCACAATGGAGCATGATTATCAACAGCTGGCCAATGTTTACCTTCTGATTTTTCTACTGTGGGACAACTTGCATACATGACCCACCATGCCAGAATATTTACTCAGAGTAGACTTGCACTTGGTTGTACAAGGTTTTGCGCACCGGAAGTGGCAGATCTACAAGCTCACAACGCATCGCAATGCAACACTGGCACGCAAATAAATATAGACTAGAGTAAGGGGTGAATGTTTATGCCCAGCTATGGCCTATGCAAACATTTCAATGTTTCATTTTAACCACATGTGATATCAAATCTCTTCCCTTTTGATACTTCACCACCCATTAAGGCAACAGAAATTGAGGACAAACAATGTGTGGATAATGGCATGCATGCTTTACGATGGAAAAGGGTAATAGCAGGTTCATTATATCACCTTTTTAGAAGAACCTTGATATAATTGTTACTGTACATGCCAACGTGGTTGGTATAGAAGACAAACTCACCAGCTGTAGACAAAATTTGCCATTGCCAACATCTGATTGCAAAATGTAAAGAGTTCTATTCCACTGAATATCATCAGCATCAACCCAGAATTACAACTGCTTTTTTGCAGGTTTGTGTTGTCTTTATGGGTGACTGAATGGGATCAAAGCTGGAGGAGAGCTGTATCTGTAACAGACCCGAGTCAAAATGTATTTGCAGCGACTCTTTACTGTAAACTAGATTCTGAATCTCTGCTTACCCTGCTTACCCAAGTACTACTTGTGAGTTTGGAGAATTTGACTCGGGTCTGATCGGTAAAGTAGGATAGAATTCGATGCACAAAGTCAGTCGGACACAACATATTTTTGTTAGTTTTTATGGATAGCACATGGTTTAGGCAACTCCAGTGACAGAAAGCAGTATTTTCTTTTTCCTTGTGAGTCATGGGTCCTACACTACCCATGGATTTTTGTACAAAAGAGATAATGGCAAATTGTAAAAATTAGATTTTGTAATAAAATTTCTTTTTTCCAAAAATATGTTTGCATTTTCATTTTGTTATCTGTGTCTGTTAATATTTTGTGTTTTTCTTTGTAATAAAAGGTGCAATAAATAAGCTGAGAATGTACAAGTATTTACACACGACAGTCTAACCATGATCACAAATGTAAACAGCAGCTTACCAGAGGTATATTTTGTAATTTCTGATTGGTTAGGCACATAAGGTACTGATTCTTATTGGTTATTAGTTCATTAAAATATGGTCTCCATTTAGAAAATGATAAAAACAACTTGTACTCTTAAGACGGAGCTCACTCATAAGCCCCTATATATACAGATAGCAAAAATAGCAGATCTACAAGCTCGCAACGTGTTGCACTGCCGTATGAGCTTGATCTATTTTTGACATTTTTAAAAGATGATTTTTTTTCCAAAAACTTTAAACATTGGTCATTTGTAAATACCTTGATGCCAATCTCACAATCAACAATTATACCGTCAATGTCCAAAAAAGTGAGAGCTGGCATGAAACCATTTGCCACCAGTTAAAAAGTTTCTCTTCTAACTCTTGATGGGGAACCGCCTGTTAACCGTGCGAGTGCAGAGACATGGAGATGGCAGTTTTGCGGTTACGTCAGAGGGGATAAGGCCGTATTCTTCAGCTCTTTGGAGAAAAACATCACTTTTAGCCACAACATGCATCATGTTGAAAACGGGGCTCAGCGTGAGCTCGGCAAATATTGACACACTGGGGATATTCGGAGATATTTAGACAACTAAAATAGCCTGTGGCCACTTCTGTCCATATTATATTTTCGGAAAGGTAAACATGACTCCAGTCCAGATGAAAATACACTGGGGGGCGGGGGGGGATCTGGATCTGTGTTTACTGTAATGTAGCTAGGGGTCTTCTTAGAAACAATCCACCATTGTTGTTGTTTTTTGGGGGGAGGGGGGTAAGGGAAGGAAAGCAGCACTAAGTGGTCCCACAACAGTTCAGCCCCCCCACAAACACACGTCCATACATACTACACATTTACATAAATGCATAATATACAAATTACACATACTCTACTACACATCCATACACCCATTCACTCACATTCAGACCCAGGAGTAAAGGCTCCACCCCACAGCCAACAGGAAAGGATGGGGAGAACATAATGGCTCAATATTGGTGCAGGGTGAAGTTGCCCACAGGTACGTTACTCATCTGGGGGTCAGTCTTGGCGATTATTCCCCCACAAGTCTTTTCTCCTTGGTTTCAAACTTTGAGAGACGGACGCGTACTTGTCAATGTTCATTTAAATAACAGGAATTGCTTCGTTTTTTTTGCGGGTGGATTATCCCCTTTGGGGCTGGACAACAGGGCAGGGGGAAGTGAAGCTGTAGTAAGGTCAACCTCACCCGGGAGCCCCAACATTAGCCCATATGTGACCCACTGCCAGCCAGCAACGAATCAGCCACCACCGGGTGGTCCATCCACAGTGTCAGTGGCAGCCACACGCCCGTACCACCATGTTCTTGTATTTCTTCAGGATGACGTTGGAGTTGTCATCGAAGTAGAGCACTGATATGGCATGGAGCTTGGTTGGGGCGCAGCAGGGCTTTGGTACGTTTTCGGGGTTCATCAGGTGCACCTGAGGAAGTGCAACATTTGTCTTTTAGATGTAGTGGAGTGAAGGGCATATGTTTCCAAAAAAATACAGACACTAAAATACAGATACTCAAAAGGTTTACTTAATTTTTGAAAATGTGGCACAAATCTTTGAATATTTATTCTTTCAGAGTGAACGTCTTTAACTCAAAACTGTGCTTCTGGAGGGCGTCCCTGGAACAACATATTTTCAGATGGGGTCGTGGCCAATTACATATATTTTGGAGGATCCTTGACATGAAAATGTTTGAGAACGACTGACAGAAACATGTTTTGGGTTTTTTCAGGATTTAGAAGACATTTGTAGAATCGTACTCAGGTCTAAATGGGTTGAGTAGGCTACAATAGAGGGCTAGCCTCTATACTTACCAATGTCTGTACAATGGCATGGTTGGTGGCATTCATGTGAGCGTTGAGGGGGAAGGAGCATTCTCCATCACAGTAGTTGGCTGCATACCCCTCTGGAGCAATGATCCAATCCTGACAGAGATAGAAGATACATTCTACATGATACTGCCATAATACTGATCATGACCGTTGACCATGACACTGACTGACATGATATGGCAGCTGATTCATGACTGTTTTTTTGCCACAGCAATATGAGTGATTGCTAGGTGTGTACTCAGAGAAAGGACACCACACAACATCAACAAAATAAAATCATTTGTACATGGTATCATTCGATATGCAGAAAGGTCCAGATAGCAGTGTCGACTGTCCCTATTCTGGGTCGAGCATTCGGCAAACAAATTCAACTAAAGTTAAAAAATTCAACCAAGTGATGACAGTCACTCGTCAACTCGTCATCAGAGTCGGGCATGGTTGCATCAGCTGCCCTCATGTGGATAAGTTCAGGCCATGACGAATGTGCGTGTGATCACATTTACTATACTAGAGCGGTGCCCGTTGGGCACTGGCCTACTTGGAATGATGCAAGTTGGAAATGCATGCCCCACCCGGTTATTTTGTATGCGTCCCTTTTATTTAATATTTTCGGGCCGTGACCCCACACCAGCATCTGGAGATGCGGCATGCGACATGGATTTCCACACGGAGGACCAATTCTCTCAGCGTAAAATGCTTTCAAGTTCAGGAGAGTTTGGAACAAGGCAATTCCTCTCTGAATGCATGGAAAGGGGGGGGGGGGG
>OOFJ01096567.1:0-10332 GCA_900323375.1 Benthosema glaciale
CTACTGCGCGAAACTCCTCCCTGTGTCGCTTCTTGTCTGTTGCCGTTGCGTAGAATCATCCCCGTTTGGAACCTCCAAACGGGGCTTAACGGCTGCGGTGGGGACCGTGGGGTCCATAGCCTACTCCATAATACACCACACGTCAACGACAGAGCAGAGAAAACAAACGGTAAGGGATTTATTGCTAATGTAATGTTTCAAATTAGCTATCACCTTTTAGTAAACAAACGCGTCGGTAAACAATTCCGTCACTAAATAATATTATTACGGTCGTTGACAGTTGACACTGACAGCACAAATGTACAAAAAGTTGTAATAATTGTATTAATAAACACATCTACAACTACATACCATCTCCATCTTCCTTTTAGTAAACAAACGCGTCGGTAAACAATTCCGTCACTAAATAATATTATTACGGTCGTTGACAGTTGACACTGACAGTACAAATGTACAAAAAGTTGTAATAATTGTATTAATAAACACGTCTACATACCATCTCCATCTTCTTCATAATGTCGTTCTGTTGGTGTTGAATCTGTTGATGAACGAGTCCAATAACTGTCAACGAATCAAACGATGTCCTCTCAAATGTCGTGTCTCAAATGTGAAGTTGTTACTTGGCAGTGTTCGTGAAAGTGAATGATACCGAATAAAGAGATGCGCGGTTTGAAAATGTGAACAACGTCATCTCGATACACCTGTTGTCTGGTTGGCTGATTTCCTCGGCGAGCGACACCACGGCCCTCTGTGATTGGCTCTACACTGATGAGGATCAGCAGCAACCGGCCCCGCCCATTGTCGCCTCTTCCGCATCGAGTATTAATGCAGCCGTTACTATTTGTCGGCATCAGATCTACAAGTAGTCACAACCCGTCGCATCTGCAAAGCGTTGTGAATTTGTAGATCGAGCTCAGCACGGTTTGTTGACGTTGCTCAACGCGTTGTTTTTAATAAAATGACTGTTTTGTAACACTCCGTCTCGGATTCTGGCTCGGAATCTGGCCGCCATCTTGTTTCCCCCTCCATTGTAATTTAGCAAAACGCCCCTAGCGGTCAGCGGCGCCATTGCGCAGTTACAATGGAGGGAAATCACAGAATGTTACAAAACAGTCATTTTATTAAAAACAACGCAACGCAAGGATTCAAAAGTACAACGCAGGTATAGTTGAGAAGTGGCGCCCCAACTTAAGCCCATAACATTTTGCATTTGTGCACTTTGAGAGCAATAATAGGCCGTCTTAAGAGTCTTAAATCTAATTTCCTCCCTCAGGTGAAGGTTTTCGGAGCACCGCTGGAGAGCCTACACAGTGTCATACTGGCCACAGGGATGTGCCAAGGTGAGTGTCTAGCGTGGAGAAAACTTAAAAAGCCAGCAAATTATGTCCTGTTAATGTTCCGGTTTAAATGGTGTTTATTTGTAATTGTTTTGCTAATTTCATGCTACTGGAGCACACAGACGAAGAGGGCCTGTTCAGAAAGGCAGATTCCCTTTCTAGGCAAAAAGCACTCAAGATGAGTAATGGCTCTAGTTTACGTTGCTGTCATTGCTTACGAAGCCTAATAGGCAAACATAAATGCAATATGTATTTGTAGGATACCATTGTTCTGTTCATCATATTTATGTATATACTGTATGACAATAAACAAGTAAGTAGTATCATGGCATCAAGTAAATAAGATGCCATGATCGTGAGAGCCCTACTGACAGTGACACTGTTGGAAGTATAAATGAAGTCTAAACTTGTTTGCATTATTTCTTCAGGTCCAGCTGGATGCGGGCAAGGAGGAGTGTCTCTCCACAGAAAATCTCCATTGTGGCGGGCCTGCAAGCAGTTCTTCAGGGAGCTGCCAGAACCCATCCTGCCTACCGAGCTGCATGATGCCTTTCTGAAGGCCCAGGAGCTGACCAGCGAGGCGGACAGAACCACCGCCACACTGCTGCTGTCTTGCAAACTGCCTGACAGAAACATCAGCGTTCTACGCTACCTTTTTGACTTCCTCCACATTGTGTCCAAGAGGTAAGTGTGTTCACCAGCTTTCTCAAACAGCTTCCAGATTTATGCTTATACAGTATGTTTATACTACCGTATGTGATCAATGCACCACCAAATAAAATGATTGTGATTGTTGTTTGTTTCTAACCTAGGAGTGCAGTGTGCAGAGAACAAGATGGACAGCAATAACCATAACCTGTCTGTGGTCTTTACCCCTAACCTCCTTCCAACTGAGAACATGGAAACCACAGATATAGCCTCAAGCTGCAGAGAGCAGTCATTCAGTGCTTCATAGAGAACGCTCAGGACTTCGGTAAGACTCTAGACTCCACAGTTCATTTCTAATTAACAACTTAAAACCCTATACTGTATACTTTGTCACCTGTTATTTGTTTAGAATAAACTAATTGCCTCCACCAGGGGGTGAGATTAGACTTTTAGACATCAGACAGGGGCTCTACTGGAATGATAGAAATCAGTTTACCCACAAAAACATGCTTACAGTACATGATACAACCCAACACATTTGATTGCTAACATTTAATTTGATTAATATGTAATGATCAACTAATCAATGACTTCCTTTGTGCTGATAGGTGTGTTACCACAGTGCCTCTTGGAGAAAGTTCCAGCCATGTTGGGCGGCAAGAGCAGCGATCCACTGCTTCCTCAAGACAGAGAGGAGAAACCCCTAGGACAGAGAGCAGAGAAGCCCCTAGGACACAGAAAGAAGATCCTTACAAGAGTTGCAACTGGGATTCAAACTCGGATCATTGTTATTCACAAGACATTCGCTTGCTATGTGCTTCCCACAGAGGAATTCAGACTTCAGCCCGGCTTTCCTGCGTAAGAGAAGCGAGTCCAAGAGTGAGTATCCATAAAGAACTAAATTGTCTTAAAATTAGAACAGTCGTTCTCAAACCATTCTTGTCAAGGACCTTAAATTAATATGTATTTGGCCATGGACATCCATCTGAAAATATTTGTGTACCTGGGACCCCTGTACAAGATCTGTTCAAATGTTTCAAAAATATTCATGTTTCACTTTTTCAAGATTTCTTTTGGAAATGGCCAATCTACATTGTGACGCGTTGTTGTCTTGCGACCTTGTAGATCGAATATTGTCAATAGCCAATGTATTAGTAGTTGAGCTGATTTTTATGCTATATTAACAAATTTGTTATCTTTATTGGAGACCCTAACCCCACTTTTAGAACTACTGAATTAGAGGTTCAACATAATGCTGCAAATGATCCTATACTGATGGTACTGTCACACTCATCTCTGTAGGCTAAAAGTACATCTGAAGAGATCCTGCGGGCGCACTGGGGTGATGTACTGTAAGCACCCTCCGGACCTCATGGATCGGCGAGACATCCGGCGGAGCCCAGAAGTTCAGCGGGGGATCCTTGACAGACTCCCTCATGCCATAGCTACTACTACACCTCTGAGCCTGCCATCATAGTAGCTACTCTACTCTAAGCCTCCGTTGGGGGAAAGATGTGCTGTGCCTCCAATGCAGCGAGCCTGGGGAAAAAGGCACACCTAGAACGGTCCCACTCTGCTGAGGATCAAGACGGCGTGGACAGAACCTGCCGGTGACCTGCGAGCTGTCATACAGGACCTCAACGGTCATTTTTGGAGAAACATATCGAACCCTCTGAGAACAACCACCTCCAGAGACTGGAGTTCAGTGAGCTCAGTCAGTAGACACAAAGTTTCATGGTTAATCGATGTTGTTTATGTATATATCACGTTTTGAAATGTATTTTTGCATCTCTTAAATATATAAAACTAAAATTCAGTAGTCAGTGATTTTATTCACATTCATATCCCAACATAATACATTGTAAAATCTATGGTACAATCACTCACTGTGCAGTGCTGTTTGTTTTTAATATTATCACTACGGTCAAATAAAATTAATAAAGACCTTCCAGGCTTAACTTCTTGAATAAAAACACCAAGTTATGATTTACTAGTGATACACTAGTGAGTAGTCATGTTATTATATACAGTAGTTGCTGTCGGGAGGAAACCTAACTCAAGTTTTGAGGTTTTGGATTTTGTTTTGTGTATTAATCAGTGCTTTACGTCTGTGTGTTGTTTCAGATGTAAAAATATTTAACCAATGGAAAGTAGTAAAAACGCTTTGGACAGAACCTCTTAACTCCATTGGACCCTCACACTGTCTGCTAAAGCAACTAACTCCACCACCATCTTATGCAAGTAATTGACAATATATAAACCCACAACACTGACTTTGACGCAGTATTGCTTTGTTTTCAAAATATAACTCTTAATTTCCTGAAAAAATTACATTTTGGAGTTGGTATCTTCCCGACAAGAGATAAAGGTCCTCATAATGACCTACATTTACTACAGGTTGTATTTCAAACAGATCTCTGGTAACCCTGAGGTCTTTGACCAGCTCAGCATAGCATTTTACAGTTTTTGCTGGCTTGCTCTGTTACAGTGGTGATGAGTTTATAATAAGACAATCAAACACAGGTGACTTTATTTCATTTATTTTCCTAATCTTACTTTCATTGTTTTCTTTAACCGTTTTGTTTTTTAACAATTACTTGATGAAATTATAATTATTCAATAACAATTAGAATACATCTTTCAAGAGCTTCAAAAATAATATACAGCAGTAACCAATACTGTTATAATTTATACATTTCTTTCAAAATAAGAATAAACTTCAGTTATACAATTTCTGTTTTCTACAATGTTCTATTTTCATCCTCCCATGTCAGTAAAATGGCAAGCCATGCACTACTCTGTAGTGATGTTTGTGCCTTGAGCGAACTTTCTTTGGACATTGGAAGCAAGAGTGAGAGCAAAGGTCCACAAAAATTACAGTTCTTATTTACACAATTTCAGGGTTTATCGTTATAATTTAGCAAACCGACAGTCACGTGGTTAACACGTTTCCCAGGGCTTATTGGGTTAGTTTAGATGCAAAGTATGACACACAGAGGCACAGTGTTAAGACTAGCAGACCAGTTTGTCAGGGCAAACTCTGGAAGTTGAGTTCAATCCTTTTCTGTGAGAAAGCTTTTGGGAAACCGAGAGCTGATCATGAATATGTCTAGACTGAGCTCAAAGTCAAATGTCTGTCTTTGGTCATTTTGAAAGCAGGGGATAAAAATGAAGAAGAACCGTTTAAAGTGCATTACAGAATTCCACTGAATCAAGTTTAGCCCTGCTAAAGGGGAATGTTTTGACAGGTCTGTGGTCTCAGCAACCGTCTAGTCATTGTAAGTAAGCAGTTATGTTAGTTTTCATCTATCCATCAGAGCCAGACTCGCTGAAATAAAAATGGTTACATTTTAGTGTTATCTGCATGTAGCCAGATTGAAATTGTGACTCATTGTAAATCCATAGAGTTGAAATGTAAATGACGAATGGGCAAGTCTATGGAGAAAAAGTCATACTGAAAGGCAATGTGCTGATTGTTGTACCAATAAGAAAGTTGTACTGTAGACAGAATACAATGTTTTAGTAATGCAAGTTCTTAAGGATGGCTCACTACAAACGGGTACAACTCCACAGTTTTACAGTATATACTGCTGTAAGGTGTAAATAGATTTTTGAGTCAAAATATTTGAACTATTACATCAGTGATATACAACAATGATGAGTGGTTCCATGCAGTACCTGACTTCAGCTCGGAAGACAACAGTGGCAAAAGTCAACAATAGCAATGGCCTAGAAGTCATCGCAACATTAGCATAATGTTGGAGTGTAATGACCTCATCAAGCCATCTGCCACTTTGAACTGGTTAGACTCAAGCTTTTGTACAAGATGGTAAATCAACCAAAGACTATCTCACTTTCTCTTAAAATGGATACCGGTAAATTGTCATTCAAAATAATCTTTCAGCTGAATCATTCCCCGTGTATACCATCTTCCTTTTGTGAACGTAAGAAAAACAAAAATCCCTAAAATTATTTACAAACTTCTTTTCACAGCACCACAGTTGCCGAGAAATGGTATCATGGTGAGAAAATGGTGAATAAATATCTTTGTGATTTTAAAACGGATGAGAAGCCCAACATGTACTGTACACGCTACATGCTAGAATACAGGCAATTGTTTCTCAGCAAAAGACAAGAGGAAAAAAAATAACATTTATCCTTGTTTTTGTGACTATAAAAATACCTAGACTCTACAAGAAGGGTAGAAAAAAACTTTACATGTACACATCATTTACATCCAAGGCCATGTTCCATGGAATGGCAGGTGAAGAATAGTAGTGACATACATAGCAGGAGTTTGTGGTGAATAGGGTGAAAAGATAGCTGTCGTTTCATTGAATTTAGTCTTTTGTCATTGTGTTGATGCACCATGCTGTCTGTCCTCTCTTGCAAAGGACAAACTACCTGTCCACCACAGACAGAGAGCTCAAGTGTAAAACCGCAAAAGTTGTCCGGTATCCAACTCAGACTAGAATATCCAGTTTCAAGGTGAGACATAGGTGTCCAAAAGTGTCTACAAAGTGCCGGCTTAAGGATAGGTAGCAGTGATTGAGTACAGTATGTATTCAGTCTACCGTGAGTCTGTGTTGCTGTATTCAAGAACTACTGTGGGAAAAGTACAAGATCAGCATAGTTTCTCTGCCCTCCAGCAATGTCCACCATTGTTTTACAACATTATTGCTACTAAATCTAAAGTCTCTTCAATGTTGTATCATCCTTTAGATCCACTGTGGAACAAGAGGCTGGCCTCTTGAAACTCTCCCTCAAGCCAGTAGATGAACTCCCAAATTGTAAGGAGAAGATTTGTTAAAATATAACACGTATTAGAGGGAATATTTAGCTAAATATTCTGACACAGGCTGAGCATATGTCCCAACGGCTCTTGACTATTTTCTGTGCTATATGGCATTCTGTTTAGTGTGATTTGGTTTTTCTCATCTGTAAATGTGCGTGGGAGTTCGGCAAGCTAAAGTTCAGTTATCCACACATTGGCTGATGACTGGGCCTCTAGCAACAAGTCTCTGTACTCATTGAATCATTTGCATATCGCTGCCGGGCAGAAATCCCCACATTTCATTTTTTTTACGTTTTTGAATAAATTAACGCCCTAAACGATCTACAAGCTCACATCGCAAGGTTGTAGATGTTCTCTTTTTCAATATATATATATTTTTTCATCTATAATTCATGCCCAAAATAGGGATGCCAGGTTGAATAGGTTAAGTTTGTCTATGGGTTTTACAAATATTTAAGAGCTTGTGACTAAACAATAACTACATTGGATGCATTGGAACACAGGTTATTTTGTTGTCCATTTCCTGAAAAGTGACATTTTTGCCCGACAGCAACAATATTCTCATCTATGCTCCATTAAGCATCTTCAATGTAGGATTTAATCCTTCACATTAAACTACCCTTTTCCTCTTTTGACAAAGAAAATACATTTTTGTAATCAAAAACAAAATTGAGTGCAAAATACAACTGGTTCTGTTACTTCATAATTATACAGCATATCAAATACCAGCATTTTCAGTCTTGGAAACATTTTCACTGAGAATAGCGAAATGTTTGGTAACCTGGATTAGCTGGCTCCCTATAACTTTCACTCATCAAGAGACCAGAGATCAGGTGAGCAAAAAAATAAATAAAAAAAACTTCAACTTCAATTCCCAGATCACTCTGCAGTTTCCCTTTAAGCTTAATAAATGTTAGTAATATGTACAAAGTACAAGTATCAGTATGATCATCACTTTGTCAGTTATACTACAGCTGCTATACATCACAAGTTCCTTACTTAACTGCATGGAAGCTTTGGAAGTTTTACGACCATTAATCCGTCACAGAGGGAATGATGGGAAATGAAGTTCTCTGAAGATTTCCAACCCACCTGAACTCTGGGACCCTGTTTCATTGTAAAAACAAATGGAGATGCAGCAAATAATAGGCCTGCCAGATCCTCGCCTGGAGACATTGAGGCTCACTTTCAAAACCTTTAAGCAACAAAACAAAAACACAAAATGGGAATGCAAAATACTTCACACACACACACACGCATACACACACACACAAAACAAACCCTCAGGGCATTTCGCATTCTCTGCCCCTCAAAATGTCCCTCACTAGGTTGACTGGAAATATCGTCCAATTAGGTATAAAAGACAGGCCACACTGCAAACGCTGGTAAATGACCAGTGGTGGACAGTAAATAAGTACATTTAATTGAGTAATGTAGTGTACTTTTATATTTTGACTTTTTCTTCTTAATTTTTTGCAAGCATGATTTTCACGCCACTAAATTTTCTAGGAAGGAGAAATGTTCAAATAGAAGAGTTCAAATGTACTTGAATGAATTAACCACTTGAACGCTATTTCAAACATAGTGAGAATAGCACATGTACAAGCTTACAGCGCGTCGCACGGCGACCCAGTCATTAATTTCTTAATTTCCTTTTTACTTTTGTTTTCATATGTTCTAAATTTCAACACAGCCAATGCTGTACTTCGTACTTCGGAATTTGTACTTAAGAGTATTTACTTGGTATATACTTTGTCCACCACTGTAAGATAACACAGCAAACTTCAAACACGTGTAAGAGTGCCACGGTACAATTCAGAAGCCCCGTAGCCCCGTAGCTCCGCCGCCTGCATGCCCCTGACCAGAGCTTCATACGGCTCAAACACTTGATGTGTTGAAAACACGATTCAGCACAACTCAGGAGAACACGCCCCAACATGCTGGTCGATATGTACGACCAGTGGGTACTTTACTACTTTTACATCACATGATTTGCTTTAAGGCTTTTCAGGTGTCATTGTCTAAAATTTCATGTAAGCCAAGCCTTTAGATGTTTTAGTCTCTTTGGAAACGGGGACAGGGAGGTTTCTGCATCTCACAATGTGAATTCTCATGTAACACATTCATACCTTCATAACGCAACACAGGAAAACGCGGGTCCCTCTACCCAAATACATGGAAGTCACCAGAACCCGAGGGAATCGAGGAGAGAGAACATGCACGCACACGCAAATATGCTCATATTCAAGGGATATTTAACCAAAATAGCTTATTCATAGGACAGCCACGGACAGTGCCAAAAACTAGATACTTCTTTTGAATCTTCAATTCGTATTTCAAGGGAGTTGGGAAGAGTGCTTTGTTTTTTTCCACTTAAAAGTAGGCAAAATTGTTCATGATGGTGTCTATTTGACCTCCAGAATAGCAGGGTTGCACTCCATGATGGCCACGATGATTTTGTCGATATAGTCCTGGAGCCTGTAGTTGATTTCTTCTTGTTTGTGGACCGCCTCCATCAACTAGAAACAGAGTTGACATGTGTCAGTGGACATAATAATACATGTTTAAGAAATAAAATGGCACAATATTTTCTGATATTTATTTGGGGGTCTTTGACATGAAGAGGTTTGAGAAACAGTGGTGTAACACGCCGATACTCAAATCTTAAGTGATAATGGACATGTTATGATGTTATCACAAGCCTACTTGTGATAACAAGTAGGCTCTATCTATCAAACTGACCTCTCCCCGAGACACAGAGCTGATCTCAGCCGCCAGGGAGTCGGAGAAGGATGACGACATCAGGTTCTTGGCTCCCTGGATGCTCAAGTTGATGATCTGGCCATTGAGTTCGTCATTCTGCTCCTTCAGACTGCGGTTGTCCTGCATGGGCAAAGAAATGGCGTCATCACATTATCATCACATCCTCATATAATACAGTAAGTAGTGACAGAACTCCTCAGCCTCATCTATCTGGGAGGGATGCGGATGCATGTCTGTGGCGAGACAAAATTGATTGTCACATGCGTCCCCAAGAGGTTATGCAGTACAAATAATTCATTTTGGCTTGTCTTGTTTTTTTCATTTATTTATTTTAATATAAATTCTATTCTATTTACTCACACGATCATTTGGGGATCATGTTCTCAGCACACTACGGCTATGACACTTGTTACATATTCGTTAATCAACATAACCTTTCCTTTTCTCATGTGTTGTTGTGTCGGTGATGGTTTGATAAAACGTGGCGAGCAAAGGTCTACTGAGATGTGAAGCACCCTCAGTGTTTGCTAGGGTACCTGTTTGAGACGCTTGATTTCCTGCTCTAGTTCAGCCTCCCGGGTGCGGGTCTGGTACTCCTGTAGTCCTGCACTCGGAGAGCGCCCCCTCTTGGTCTCTGCCTCCAGCTTGTACAGCTGTAGATGCTCCAGCTGCTTACGGAGGTCCTCGATAAGCTGGTGGGTGGGAAGTTAGGAGAAACGTCAGTGAAGCAAGTGAAGCAATACATGCATAAAGCAGTGGTTCTCAACGTCTTCAGGCCGTAACCCGCCC
>OOFJ01096586.1:0-16704 GCA_900323375.1 Benthosema glaciale
CCGTAGTACGGAAGTATGGGTCACCAGGGATTCAGTTTTATGGCTGTGTTGTTCCACAACTGAGTCGGCTCTACCAAACTTTGCACCGCTTGACATGGCAACTCGGTGGTCTTTTTTTGCCAACGGCTGTTTCACGTCTGGCTTTAGCCAGGCTAGTCTCACGTGGCTCAAGTAGTTATTCCTGCACGATCAGGGTGGCTTGGATTCACACACTGGGATTCACACACTGTTGATCAGCCATGGGCGCTGCTCAACAGTGTTGAGCCGAATACGGGTCACACATTGTTTTGTGATGATTAGGCCCCTCCCACCACGACACCCCTTTTTTTGGAAGCTGTCATCATGACCAACTCAGCTGTTCTTTGGGTCATGACCAACCTTTCCATGAAAGAAAACGCTGTGCAAATTTATTGTATACTTGGAAGTTATGCACCTTTTTATGATAGGCCACTCCCATTGCATTTGTCCCACCCCTTTTAGCCAGTTGGTATAAAAGCCTTCATGCAACATTTCATCCTCCTGCAGCAAACATTGTAGCTGCTAAAGGGTCATTTAGGAAGATTTGACCAACTGCTGGTGGCCATTTTGAAAAATGGCTGCCACGCCCACCAGGATTACAATTTGAGATGGCCCAATATCCAGTTTTGTTCCCAATATATCAATCAACATTCCTGCCAAATTTGGCGCTTTTATCATAAAATGAACGATTATTTAGCTATGCCGCTACACTATCATGGGCAAAGATAATCAACTTAAAAATCTTTAAAAAAAAACAGTCAAAATGACATGCTAGTGTTTTTATGATTTGTGTTCAGTTTATTTAACCAGCAAAGATCATCTGCTAACTGCCCACAGGGGGCACAAAGTTTATTTTCATTCAGAAAGTAGCATTGAATTGCAATTCAATTGCCAATCACAATGCTAATTCAATTGCCAATCAGGTGATCTTTTTGCTGATCCCCACAGGGATCCGTGGATACCCGACTCAATGCCAGACTCCATCAGAGCTACAAAATCATATACCTTCTCTCCTTTTACTCCATTACTGTACTTCTTCGCCGATCGTTTCACTAATAAAAAAAAAATTGCTCCTGATGTGCTGGTAGGTACCTTGCATGGTTTCCGCTGCCATCAGTGTGTGAATGGGTGAATGTAATGCACAATCTATGTAAAGCGCCTTGGATAAAGGCGCTATATAAATGCACCATTTACCATTTACCAATATGTTTTTTTTCCTCAATGAGAAAAAGAGGTTGCGCATCAGCAATGGTTTTCAGTGCTAAACCAAAATCCAGTACAATAGGGCCCGTAATGTCCAACATACAGTACAGTACATTATGTTCACCTGTGGCTTCGTGCGGTAGTGCCACTCAAAGTGACCACTGGGTTGGGTTTCTGGATGCAAGGGCCAACCGCTGTTATGTCTGGCAGAAGCTGTTGAGGGCTGATTTCACCCGCGTGCTCCCCCATCCTCTTCATCTACAGGTTTCAGGAAAGCGGAGCAGAGCCATCTAGAGAAAGCCGGTTACGTCCAGAGTGTGAACTCCTCCATCGCCACCCTGATCCCCACCCTGGCCACAATCCTCACCTTTGTGGTCCACACCGTAGTGGGCCTTCCATTGGGCACCGCAGAGGCAAGTAGAATCTTGGTGCAATACGAATCGTCATTTTTTTTGCAACAATCTTTCGTCAAAATTTGGTAACGTTTGTACATTGTACAGTAGACATTAGTTTATCACTGTAGCCTCTATTATTGACATTTAAACATAATCTGTGTTTTGATGAGATTTGTTTTATTTGATTCATTTGAAAAGCAATATAACCACAAGCAGTTAGAGGATAACAAGTTCTTTTACACACAAAATGTACAGAAAATACCCTGCTCAAATTCTCAATCGACAAGTTGAATAAGAAAACGTTTATAAAATCAGCAGTTGTGTGTGTGTTTGATTGACTGTCAATCATGCATAAGGCTCATTATGAGTAGCATTACACTACTCCTGTCCTTCCCAAAGCTGCATGCCTGCTTCTTTACTCCTAGGTAATTATTTATTAAGCTTCTTCTTTTTTGTGGTTGCAGGCCTTCAGTATAATCTCCATCTTCAACAGCATGAGGATCACTCTGGGCATCCTGCCCTACAGTATCAAGGCAGTGGCTGAGGCCAGTGTCGCTCTGGTTCGACTCAAGGTAACTCTTTCTTTCTAGGGGGGTCTGCCCATAACTCAGAGCGGGATAGCAGTCGCGAAGGCCGACGCTCCGGCGAAATACACTTATGTCGTTTATTTTTTACA
The DNA here is from genome assembly GCA_900323375.1 of Benthosema glaciale. Taxonomy (NCBI): domain Eukaryota; kingdom Metazoa; phylum Chordata; class Actinopteri; order Myctophiformes; family Myctophidae; genus Benthosema; species Benthosema glaciale. The sequence goes on from OOFJ01096586.1 coordinate 2,293, forward strand.
TTTTTAAAATGAGTTGTCAAATGATCTCAAAGCCAAGGCTCTGACAGTGTAGTCATTGCATTAGGCTACATTAAGTAATGTGCATGTTCTCTTTCTGGGGCACAGAAACTGATGCTGACTAAGAACCCAGACTCCTACCTGGAGCACACCAGCGGCACAGGGTATGCCATAGTGATGGAAAACGCTACTCTGTCCTGGGCACACCCTGACGTGCATGCAGAGGCACAGCACATGGGAAATGGGAAATTGCCAGAGGAGGAAGGAGAGCCTGACTCTGACGACCAGGAGAAGAAGATGCCCGAGGAGATGACAGAGGAGGAGATCGGGAAACCAACCCTGAGAAACATCTCCTTCACTTTACCCAAGGTGAGTATATATATGGTGGTTCTCAAACCTTTTAATTTCAAGATTTTTCATGGACCAGGACCACCGTCCATAATGTTACCGGGTCTTTGAGGGCAACTTTATATATATATTTTGAGAACTTTATATACGGTATATATTATTGACAACTTTATATATATATATTTTTTTTGTGTGTGAAAACAATGTTCTTTTGTTCAGTTGGGGTTATTTTGGGAGGTGTAGTTCCAGACTATATAGCTATATAGATTCTGTTGTAGAAAGTTTCATAGTGCAGCAGTAAGTAAGTAAGTAAGTAAAGAAAAACAAATGATTCAACCCTTGAGCTCAGACCATCCTTGTCATCCTCTACAGGGTCACCTGTTGGGGGTTTGTGGAAATGTGGGGAGTGGGAAGACATCACTGATCTCCAGCATCTTACAACAGGTTGGTCACCATGCGGCATTACACATATCCTACCTAGGAAACTACCTTTGTTTTCTGTGCAAAAGGTCAGAGAGTTATCTCGGTTCAAGAAAAGTTCAAGGCACAGTAGTGTAACAAGATCTGATAAAAAGCTTTTATTAGATCAGCTCAGTGGGCTTGTAAAGGCCTTTTCATACTCCAGTTTTAGGTGAAACAACTACAGTACAACATGACGTTAAGCGACACATTGCTCACCTCCAACACATCTGTTTTTACTAATACTAACCACTGAAAACGTGAGTAGCTTATCACCTACTACAACTAGTATGAGACTGTGAGGTCGGGGTTCGATAACCAGCCGAGTCATACCATAATATGTATGATACACAATGCCTTCCTGCTTGGCACTCAGCATCAAGTTCCAGGGGTTGTACTTGTACATGAAGCTGCCTCACGCTACAGAAACTGGAGATGGGCTTCTGTTTCTGTAGCGTAAAACCCTGTAGACCACATGGCTCGGCAAGGCTTACTTACTACATCACGGCTGACACCTACAGTACATGTTTCAGCAAGGTTGTTGTCCAGGTGTTTTATGCTTGTAAAATAATTGAAAATGCTTTAACTTTAGGGTTAAAATAAACATATTAAGACAAAACCTCAAATAAATCTACAAAAAAGGTGTGAGCCTATAGTTTCCTTCATGTTTTGTTTTGTTTCATGTCGATTTGTATTCTAACTTGTCAGGTGTTTTACCAATCCTAGATGCACCTTCACAGTGGCTCCATCACGGCTGATGGGACGTTCGCCTACGTGTCCCAGCAGGCCTGGATCTTCCATGGAACAGTCAGGGAGAACATCCTGATGGGGGAACCCTTTGAGGAGACCAGGTAAAGGCGCATTTGGGGAAAAAAAATAATAATAATCGAAGTTCCTTGTAACTCTTGTAAGCGTCAGTGCTCGCTGGTCACATCGTTATTGATTTAATTGCTATCTGGCGGTCCTTGGCATGGGAAAGTTTGGGCATATAGGAGTAGTTTACAGTAATACTGAGATACTGAAGAACTTAAGTATAGCACTCCACCAGTAATTAACTTACATTAACCAAGTAAAACGCGCGAACGCGGAAGCGAACGCAGCTCGTCGCTGTGGTTATTATTGTGACAGACAGCCACAACACACTGCAGCAGTGTACTTGAAGTCCTTCTGTAATTTTCCCTTTGGTATTTGGTATAACTGCGCCCTCTGGTGGCGTGACACACCAGCGTGACACACACGCAGACAGACAGACATTTCTGCCTGGCTTTCATAGTAAGTCACTGCGTTCGCAATCACTGCGTTCACAATTACATTGCATTACATCAATCGAGGACACCACTTTTGATTATCATCATAAATTGGTGCTTATTTAATCAGCCAAACTGGCTTCTGTGTTCTAAATAACTTGATCACAGTTGTAAGAGTGTTACCTAAAGGGTTGAAATGGAATTTAGCCCGTCGCTAAGTCCTTCTCCTACCCGTCCTTGTCCATTAGGCACGTCAGCAGTGAGGACTGAGGAGACAGGGCAAGTTGTCCTCCTCCTACATAGAGATGCATGTTAAATGATGGGATTTCTCCGAAAGCTTGACCTGCATATCAACAGTTGCTAAACTATTTGGATTGGCATTGGACATATTTTTGGGGTGGGATTTAGCGTAGGCCTAATAGACCTTGCAGTAAGCCCCTCCCCAAACTGCTATGGTCCAATCACAGCTAAGCATAACATGTGATGGACAAGCCTCTCCACCAATAGTTTTCCTATATGATAAAACATTGTTTAAAAAAAAGAAATGTCACGCACATATCTTTCCAGTGCATATGGCAGGCCTTGTTGACAGATTTGGAAGAGATTTTGAATGTCTGGTCCCAAAAATTAACCAGTATTTAATGGGTAATGTCCATGATTTTTACATTGGAATGAATGAGCCTGGTCGGAAAGTGTCCTACCCATGGTAGGACACTGGGGAGAGGGCGGGGTTTACTGCAAGAGCTATTGAAAGCAAAAACTATTTCAACTAAATGTCCCCTCCCCTCCTTCTCAGGTACGACAGTGTGATCAAAGCCTGCAGTCTGACGACAGATCTGGAAATTATGGCTTATGGAGATCAAACTGAGGTAAACTGAATATTACTGTCCTACTATAAAATGACGAAATCTTGTCTGTCCTTCTGTCTGTCTGACCGATCTGAACGTGCACCATTTGCATTATTAATTATGCAGAGAGTGATGAAGGTGTAAAAACAGATAATAATACAGAATATATATTTTCTGTTTATCAACATTTTTGTTACAGGCTATGGGATCTGTTGCTATGGTTACATTCCAAAGTCTATGTGTATAGTAGTAGTATAGAGTAGAATAGAATAGAATTAACTCACCTTTTAAAACATTTTAATGCAACCTGAATGTCATTGGGTGTTTTGGGTCAAGGCAAGGCATTTTAGTTTTTGGGTTATTTTTACACATAAAAACATATTTGCACATAGTACCTGAGATGAGATACTGTATATAACGGTGTGATGCGTTAGCATAGCAGCCAACGTGCATTGTGCATTATACATAGTCAAGGTGCTGTCCTCTGCACCAGACCTCTATATTGTTGCAAAACCCTGCTTCGGCATTCGCCTGCCAGCTCCTCATAACAGCTGCTCTTCCTCTCAAAAACAATAGAACAGAGTAGAATAGAACAGATTGTTTGAAAATAAGATGTATCCCCTGAGTTATACACAGTAGTACAATTAAAAAGAGATAAGGCGCAACAAAGTGACAAAACTCCACAAGATACAAGGACACCATAACAGAGTCTCCACTACATACAGTAGCATATTGAGTTCATATCTCAGTTCAAGGTTGTAAACAACAGCAGTTCCTTGTGGGGGAATGTTAAACATTCAGGTTAATAATGCAATAGTCTCCCTTCTATCCTCTTGTCCTTCCTGTTCTGCAGTGAGGGAAAAAGTTACTTAAGTAAAAGTATCAATACTGAAATATAGAAATACTATAAATAAAGTATTGGAATCTACAAGCTCACGATGATCTTGTTGATTAGCTATTTTCAAATGGCTGAAATGTATATAGGGCTGATGTTTGGTGGTATTGATCAAAATCTACAAAGGAACTACGTAACTTAAGTTTTCAAATAATTCTACTGGAGTAAAAGTAACATATTTGGATCCGAGATGTAGTGGAGTAGAAGTAAAATAACAGAAATTTGGAAATACTCTAGTAAAGTAAAAACATGCCTCAAAATTGCACTTAAGGACAGTACTTAAAGTAAATGTACTTGGTTACTTTACACCACTGCTGCTGTCCTCTTCTCCTCTCCAGATAGGCGAGCGAGGGTTGAACCTATCAGGAGGCCAGAAGCAGAGGGTCAGTCTGGCCAGAGCGGTTTACTCCAACAGAGAAATCATCCTGCTGGACGACCCACTGTCGGCTGTCGACGCACACGTAGGAAAACACATCTTTGAGGAGTGTATTAAGAAGGAGCTGCAGGGGAAGTCCATCATCCTGGTCACTCATCAGCTACAGGTATACTGTCTGTAGAGGGCTTTGCTTTCACAGCGTAGGCTGTAGCTCAAGTTGTCTAGAACAAGTAAGACGCATGAATGTTCCATTTGGCACCCTCTGGTGGCCAGTTAGTGTATCTGCGCAGTGTGACAGACACACAGACAGACATGTTCTGCCTGGCTTTCATAGTAAGGGCTCACTGCGTTCGCAACCATGTTCAATGTGTTCAATGTGTGTGTGTGTGTGTGCGTGCGTGCGTGCGTGTGTGTGTGCATATGTGTGTGTGTGCGTGCGTGCGTGCGTGCGTGCGTCAGTATCTGGAGTTCTGTGATGAGGTGGTGCTCATGGACGGAGGGGAGGTGAGAGAGTGTGGAAGCCACAAGTCCCTGATGTGGGCCGGGGGCCGATACGCCCAGCTCATCACCAAGTACCAGGTACTGTAAACATGCAGTATGGTGTACTAACACAGAACTGACCTGAACTGTTCAAATACGATGCACTAAATACTAAACCATAACTGTCCTGTACTGTTATTTAGCCGATGTGTGTGTGTTCAGTGTTTAGGGATAAGGTTACGGAATACGGAAGGAAAACCTGATATGTCTTTCTTGATATATTTGGAATTGTGAATTGATGCTTCCAAAGTAACATAAGACGGCGCTACATTAGGCTATGATGCTTAATTCTAGCCTGTTTGTATTTTGTAAATCCAGTGATACTTTCTGTGCTGACCTCTCTTTTTACAGTATATGGTGGAGGTGGTGGTGAGAGTGAGTGATGACTTATTGTGTCCATGCATGCAGTGCATTCATGCAGTGTGTGTGTGCACGCATTGTGTGCCCAACACTGCCCATCCATCTGTGTGCCAATCCGCATATAATCTTGCAAAGTGCACTGATCACACTGTCAAATTTGTGCATGCTGCCAACAGGCCAAGGAACTCAATTATGAACTTTGAACTTAATTGACCAAGATATGAGATCGTTGTATGTTGTCCGTGCATGTTGTGCATTGTATCGACTTTTGGTATTCATTTGATTTGTCAGCCCAGCCGCGCTTGATAACTGGGTATCGGGTGGATTTGTTCATTCCAAATTCAAGGAATTGCATTGGATCGTTATGAGGTAACCTACCTATTTAAAATTGGCCTAGTGAAATCACTGACTCTTATTTGTCTTTAGTGGTAACATTCATCATTGTCTGATGCCAAAATAGAACCTGCTTTACAAATTCCCAGCTTCCCCAGTCACAATTCTCTGGTACCGCCACTGGTTATAGCCTATGCAAACACTTAAAATAAATAACATGAAATAAAATATGTTTATATCTACCAAACATATACGGTACATAAACATTTAAAATCTATATCCTACTCCTTTGTTTGTACAATTACTATCATTACAAATCACACCAGAATCTTATGTCCTTTATCTGCCCTACACCGTCTCCCTCTAAAAAAAAAACCCTGATTCATTCAATGTGCATGAGGTACAGTACAATGGTGTCGGGTGACAAAAGCAACAGGTCTACAACAGCTGACAATGCATTGTTAGCTTGTTAGATCTGTTCTTTTTGGGAAGTGACATCCTGCATGAGTAATTACGCGTAAACCGTCCTGCTGTCTGTCCTCCAGCTCTTCTCTGACTTTTAACGTTGTCTCTTCTTTCTGCTGTCAGACCGATAGAGAAGAGGAAGAGCAGTCTAAACCCGACCCCATAACCCCGACGAAGGAGACGGAACTAGAAGACCACATAGACAATCAGCATGACAACAAAGGTGGGAACGGAGGCTTACATTCTGTTCAGAGAATATATCATTTTGGGCAGTTCTTTAACCCTGTGTTTATGCAGCATTTTTACTCGAGGCGTGACCCACAAATGGGTCCCGACTCCCGACTCACTGTTTGTGAAACAGTGGTCTATATTATTATTATTTTTTTTTTTAATGAAAGGGAAATGATGATAAAAACATTTTAATTCAGTCAGACTGGCAGTTGTCCAAAACTATCACGCATTCCCAACGGTCATTGTTACCAATGGCCATCGGCCGACTTTCGTATAATAAAGATAATTTGTTACTTTAATGATACCGGAGGGAAAGCTGGGTATTGTATTCAACGAGAAATCACCTCTAGCACCACGCGTCGCGTTGTGAGGAAGGAAATAGTAGGAATGCGTTTTTGAGTGCTTGTTTGCCTGCTTCCCAACAGCCTTCGACATGTCAGATGAAGATGAAAAAGACGATTCTGGAAAAGATCCTGATAAAAAAGGTAAGTCTAAAAGAACATCTGTATTAATATAACTGAAATGTGTCCTGTTTTGTGTAAAAAAGAAGAGGTTATACAGTTTATATTTCAATGTATAATTATTTTTAATATTTTCTTCTGTTGGGATGTCATCAGATTTCGATAACAAATGTATTGGCTTTTGTAGTTGAAGCAGAATTTATATTATAATTATAGAAGGTGGAGAAGCAAAGAATGAGCTGGTAACTAAGGAAGGATCTAATGAAGGCTCTGTCACTTGGAGAACGTATCATCACTACTGCAGAGCTGGTGGAGGTAAAACACCACGCAGCACACACACCTGTTACAACACACATACAGCCAGTGGTGGAAAACCTGTACTTTACTTGAGTAATTCTAATTTCCAGTACTTTTACTTCTACTTCACTGCAGTATTTCAGAGACAAGTGTTACTGTACTTTACTGAAAGTTAATGTACTTTCACTCCATTACATTTATTTGAAAACTTTATTTTAGATTTTGATTCTTTTTACAACACTTCAGCCCTATTTACATTTTGGCTCACAATGCGTTGCGGCATGACACATTGTGAGCACGCACACGCACACGCACACACACGCACACACACACACACACACACACACACACACACACACACACACACACACACACACACACACACACACACACACACACACACACCCATTTCAGTGACTGTGTGTTGTGTTCCGTTCCAGGCTATATCGCTACGATCCTGGTTAGTTTGATTATATTCCTGCTGGTGGGAACTACGGCCTTCTCCAACTGGTGGCTCTCCATCTGGCTTCAACAAGGACATGGGGTGAGAGGCAGCACATGTTATACTCCTATATAACACATTCTGTACATCAAATAAATTGCTTTATATAAACTCAAATGCACAGATGGATATTAGGTAATAATTAAATAATCGCCACTCTTTGCCCTCGTTCTTTCTCGTTCATTGTTTTTTTATTATTATTATTATTATTGTTTATCACACGATTTTTGTATCCTGGGCGCTACACTCTCTCTGCCAACCTGGGAAGAGCAACGGACTGACCTCATGGTTTCCTTAAAACGATTCCTTTTGGTGAAGGGGATTCCAAATGGACCCTTACAGGTGTTATGGTGGTCCTTGAGATGTAAAAGTTTGAGAACCACCGTTATTGTAATTGTATAGCAGACATGAAGTCCACATCCCGATACCTATAGACATTACAAATTAGAAAGAGGATAATTCATACTTTCCATACAGCTGCAATGTTGGTGAGCATAACATTGCTATTTACAATAATGCAATAAGATAGGACTTTTCTGTTTTGATGTATGGGCTGTCAAGGCCAGAGCTAGTTGTTTTTTTTTGCCAGTCAGGCGTTTTCACATAACGTCTCTCTGGATTCATAATGTCCACATCTCTATAAAATACTGTGAGTGTGACAAGCTGTGCGTTGTGCTGACAGAGTGCCAATGTGACCGCTGAAAATGAGGGAAACATCTCCTTGAACCCTGAGATGTCCTTCTACCAGTTGGTCTACGGGCTGATTGTGGTCGTCATGTTGGTCTTAAGTGTCATCAAGGGCTACTCGTTCACCAAGTTCACTCTGAACGCCTCCACCAAACTACACAACAAGATGTGTAAAAAGGTAAGGCTATAGAGCGTCAGAGCCTTCGAGAACACCAAACGAGAATTTCAAATTCATTTTTCCCATAGACGTTTCAAAAAGTGTTTAATGTATATTCAATATTTGCCTCTGAGATAAAATACCTCCAAATTGTACTTAAGTACAGTACTTAAAGGGATATTTCACATTTTTTTAACTTAAGCTGTATGAAATACTTTCCATTAGTATAGTGGTTGCAACTGTATTAATTGATATTAATACAGTCCCGTGGTGGGAGTTCTGCTATGTTCCGGTAATTTTTAGAGGGCACTGGGGCCACGCATTAAAAGTAAATGAATCCACAAAACTAACGTAATTTGTATTGTTGACCTATTTCTAAAATATTAGAGCAACGTTCGATCAACTTTGAGTCTTTGACCCCTCTTTCACATGGAACTACTTCTTGGGCGTAGTGATATGGACACAAAAAGCATAGTTCCATGTGATAGAGGGGCCCCAATGAACGAATGTTGTGCTTATATTTTAGTAATAGGTCAACAATACAAATGACGTTAGTTTTGTGAATTAACTTACTTTTAATACGTGGCCCCAGTGACCCCCACAAAATGACCGGAACAACGGGACTCTGGCAATGAATTAATCCAGTTGCATCCACTAATGGCAAGTATTTCATACAACTTAAGTTCCAATGTGAACTATCCCTTCAAGTAAATGTACTTAATAGCTACTTCACGCCGCTGCCCATTCTTGTCTTTCCTATCCTCAGGTCATTGCGAGTCCCATGAGTTTCTTCGACACCACTCCGACAGGGCGTCTGGTCAACCGCTTCTCCAAAGACATGGACGAACTGGACGCCGTGTTGCCGTTCAACATGGAGAACTTCCTGCAGTTCGCCCTCCTGGTCACCTACACCATGCTGAGCATTGCCGTGGTGTTCCCCGCCATGCTGGCAGTCATAGCCCTGCTGGGAATCGTCTTTGGTCTCATCCTCTTGTGAGTTATCTTCACCGGTTGAACCACGACCAAAACCTAAAATTGTTAGCACCCGCAGGGGGGGGGGAATGACGGGGGTGACCTGTTTCCTACTGAACGTCACGATGACCATTGTTTTCTAGTGTTTAAAATGTCGTTTTATATTCTAAATGTAAAAGAAAGATATTGGGCCATTTTCATCTGAAAAAGGAAGACGTTATAACTTTAATGTTTTTACTTTCATTGAAGAATCACAGCCACTTCTATGAGTTAGTAAGGTTTGGTGAGATTTAAGACCTGAGGATGATTCTACAAATCCTTCATAAGTCAGTAGTTCTCAAAAATAGCAGATGGACAGGCTCACATCGTGGCACAAAGTGACGCGCTGTGAGTGTGTGCGTGCATGCGTGTTTGTGCATGCATGTGTGTGTGTGTGTGTGTATGCGTGACTGCGTGTGTGTGTGTGTGTCCTACAGTGTGTTCCAGAGGAGTATCCGTGAGATGAAAAGGATGGAGAACATCAGTCGGTCTCCGTGGATCTCTCTCACCACCTCCACCATCCAGGGTCTACCTGTCATCCATGCCTATGAGAAGCAACACATCTACGTTCAACTGTATGACAATTTTACATTTACATTTTCAGACGATTACGCAGATTTTCCTATTGAAAACAGAAACATTAGATCCCTCTATAAACTGTATAATGGAAAAAAGAAACATTGGTTTATACTAGTAGCAGTAGTTTTAAATGTACAGTATAATGTAATTTTATATTCTCAAAGTTTGGAATTAAGCAATGTTACACGAAAGGGTGTTACAGAATCAGAGTCAATTTCATTATTAACAAAAAAAAATAATGTGTAAACTCTAAAATCCTGTATAAACATGCAAGCCACTTCCAGCACAGCTGTTTTTTATGTTTTGATTAGTTGTGCGATGACACTCGTTTGAAGCACGGGTAGAGAGCTTACTTGAGTCCATTTTTTGATATTTAAAACTACTCCATTATATTATCAGTACATTGTGAGTCCAATATTGTATTTTTTACTCCACAACAATTCGTTGACAGCTTTTGTTACTAGTTACTTAGCAGATTAAGATTATACAAAATACTCATTGACCACTTAAGCCCTAGGCTACTCAAAATACTTGAACTACAAGCTCATAACGCATCACACTCACATTGCGAACTGTTGTGAGCTTGCCTTGTAGATCTGCCAAATCTGAAACAGTAGTAGGCCTATAGTATATATTTTGATGGCAATACTTTTGTTATTTTTCTCAAGTAACACATTTGAATACAGGCCTTTTACTTGTAACAGGGTATTTTTATATTGTGATATTAAAATCTGAGTACTTCTTCCACTACTGGGAATTGCAGTACCATAAAATGTGCTTAGTGAGATAAGATAAGATAGGAGATGAGACAGCACTGGGCCAAAGCTTAAATGAATTCAATAGATAAAGAAGACAACAGAGAACTTTTATAGTTTCATTTTTCTGGCCTAGTGTGATATTGCGCTTATGCTACAGTTACCTGTAAAAAAAAGCAACTCAATTTCATTGTAACTAAGATATCGATAAGAAATTCATAATTTTGTAATGTCATATTTATACGTACGAGCGCAAATATCCATTGCGTCTCTCCCAGCAGCGACAACAACCCCATAGCCTGAAGTGAGATGGCTCTGCCAATAAAATTACGGGGGGAGGGGGGTTAGAGCTAGATTTAAATTCTGTTTGGAAACATCACTGACTTCTGTGTACAAACACTGGAAACCTGTATCTATCTCCTTTAACATTTCCTACCATAGGTTCAAAGGACTGAGTGATACCAACTCCAACCACTTCCTGTTGTTTAACTGCGGGACGCGCTGGCTGTCCTTCTGGCTGGACTTCCTGTCTGTCATCATCACTTTCCTGGTGTCGCTGTTTGTAGTCCTCACAGACAACGATGTCATTGAACCTGCCATGAAGGGCCTGGCCCTCTCCTACACTATACAGGTTCATAATTGTCATCACATAATTAGTCATTTGAGTGAACCCATTCCAAATAGGCTATACTTCATCTTGTGACAAATAGCCTTCCCTTCAGATCAGCTATTTTCCCTTCAAAAAACGTTTCTTTCTTTTTTTTCTTTTTGAACATTTAAAAACTGGGGGATGGTACTATAAAAACAATCATGCCACCTGTAAAAAACAAAGGCTGTGTGTGTGTGTGTGTGTGTGTGTGTGTGTGTGTGTGTGTGTGTTCAGTTGACAGGGATGTTTCAGTACGTGGTGCGGCTGGCTACAGAGGTAGAGGCCAGGTTTAGCTCAGTGGAGAGACTCCTAGAGTACAGCAAGGTATGTAACTGTCTGTCTGCAATGTGCTGTGTTCTCCATGCACGCACACACGCGTACACACACTGACAATATTTATATATTTATGTTAACCTCCGGGGGAAAGCTTGTTTCAGTGTGCTGTACGAATTATGGCTGGTTGCGCCCTTCATGCTAATTGACTTGGCTCCTCGCCCAAGGGCATGCTCCTATCCTAATCCTGCTAACAGATTTTCATTGCAAATTGAAAATCTGCCCCGAGAGATTTTACATATTCACTCGATGTCTCCATTATGTTCTCCACCAAAATGTGTCTCGATCGCTCCATTTATCAGTCTGTCTTGTCTGTCCATCCATCTGTTCTGTGTGTTCCTCAGTGTCCGTCTGAGGGCTGCAGGAAGGTTAAGGGGGCCGCTATCCCAGAGGACTGGCCCAAGCAGGGCGCCATCTCTTTCGACGACTACAAGATGCGGTACAGGGAGAACACCCCCATCGTCCTCGACGGCCTGAAGATGCACATCTACGGCAGGGAGAAGATTGGCATTGTGGGAAGAACCGGATCTGGTGAGAGAGGCTGAGGGCTGGCAGGCTTTCCAGATGTTTGTCAGATCAACTGTGATTAGAGGAAGATCGTAGCTCCAGTCCATAGTGTTAGCGAGTTCTCTCCACTCAGTCAGTAACACCCCGTATACCCGCATTGACCAGGTTTTCGATGTCTACCGATGTCTAGTAAAGCTTGGGAATCCTCTCGGAGCCTCACCTTTTACTGGAAGTTACTAAGAGATATTGTTGCTGCTCCCCAGGTAAATCTTCTCTAGGTGTGGCTCTGTTCAGACTGGTGGAGCCTGCTGCAGGCAGGATCCTGATAGATGGAGTGGACATCACCAGCATCGGGCTGCAAGACCTCCGCACCAAACTGTCTATCATCCCGCAGGACCCTGTGCTGTTCATAGGAACCGTCAGGTACGTTGTGTCTTGTCCGTCAAGCCTGTCTCACTGTCAATCCTTTCTCATTGAAGCTCTATGTTATGTTGTCCTTATGTTCCGTGGTATCTATTTATTGTCTTTCCTGCAATTAATGACTTAAACTATGGAGGCAGGGGCCAACAATTTTGGCAAAGACTTGGTCTTGTCCGTTGGTCTAGCCCCTCCTACAGTATGTACACAGTATGTTGAAGACAACATTCTGTCACTGTAAACACAAACATTGAAAACAAAGGTGAGGAGGACGCAAATTGTTATTGGCTGGAATGAGATGATGTATGATGATAAGAGCGCTCCTCACTTCACACAGGGGTGATTTTCTTTTTACACCATTAAAATGTTCTTATTTTGATCATAAAACCCAATTACTATGTCAAGTCTCCAGGTTTTCTTCAGATTATGTACATGACACTGTGGCATATTAGGAGTCCAACCTAGTACTATAGTGGTTCAAACATTTGATTTGCAACGACCCCCATTATAACTCTGAGAGTGTACAAATGGAACCAAATAGACCCGTATATGGATCCATTTGGTTCCATTTCTAAAGCGTGTGCGTACAGTTGCTGACTGGCACTCAACCTCGCAAAAGTATATGACTTTTCACTGAATGTTCTCTTTGTTTGTACTATTATGACATGCCCCGAAGAGGGATGCTACTGTGGGTGGGGTTCATGTGGTTACGTCCACCCTAATGAAGCCGAACATGAAAAACCACGTATGGACGATAATGTTTCTATTCCATCAGGTACAACCTGGACCCCTTTGACCACTACACTGATGAGCAGGTCTGGATGGCCCTGGAAAAGACCTACATGAAGGAAGCCGTACGTTTCTCTGTCTACAGGATCTGTCTTTCTGTCTCTGTCAGTCAGTCTGTTTTCTCTTAAGTTTAAGACGTGTACAGTACAGCAGAACAGCTCCCAGATTATCAAAGTCACATTTCACCACAGGAGCACATTTTCCTCCGGTTCACGAGATATGAACGGTTCACGAGATATGTGTGAAGGATGGAGAGACAGACAGACAGACTATAAATTATTGGAATTTATATTATTATTATTATTATTAATGTATTTTCTCTATAGATCGGTAGCCTTCCTACGCAGCTGGAGGCAGAGGTGATTGAGAATGGAGAGAACTTCTCTGTGGGAGAGAGACAGCTGCTGTGCATGGCCAGAGCACTGCTCCGGAACTCTAAGGTACCTAGAATGAATGTGGGCTATTACATTCTTCCATTTGATGGGAGGTTTTACAAATAAGATTGCGAGGTACAATTTTATGTTTAGATTCCTTCTTAATTCCAGCAATCCAATCTCCCTCTCACTTTCTCTTCCCAATATTTGTGAATGGTAGATGAATGGTAAATGGTGCATTTATAGTATAGTGCCTTTATCCAAGGTGCTTTGCATAGTTTGTGCATTACACTCACCCATTCACACACACATTCCTACACCAATGGCGGCTGAAACCATGCAAGGCACCAACCTGCACATCTGAAGGAATTAGGGGTTCAGCGTCTTGCTCAAGGACACTTCGGGATCGAACTGGGAACCTCAATGGTTCCCGTCCTGCTGCTCTACCGGCCACTCCACCCATGAGTTACCTTCCTTTGGGCAGTAACGTTGTAATCTCTGTATTAGATCTTTATTATGTTATTTCTTTTTCATAAATGAATGCCCCATTGTATACTTTGTCGTATGACTGTGTTGTGCATAAGTAGCGCAAATAGATAATGTACAAGCTTACCACGGGTCACAACGTGTTAGGGAACTCACGCCATGTCTAACATCCAAGGCGCCATCCCTAAAGATGAAAGGGCAAGTGCACTCTGCCTGCGTCAGAAGTGGCATGACGTATGGAAGTGACACATCGGCCCTGAGGGTGGAGCAAAGGGAAGCTGAACAGAGCAGAGATGAGGATGATCAGAT
>OOFJ01096589.1:0-10165 GCA_900323375.1 Benthosema glaciale
CACCTCTTCTGTCTCTGATATAGCACTGTGCATTATGCCATATTGGATTATTGTCTTTGCAAGAGTCTCCTTTCACTGGGTGTATGTGTAACGAAGAGAGAGAGAGGGTAGTCTGAGTCATAGTGTGTGTGTGTGTGTCTCATAGTGTGTGTGTGTGTGTGTGGTGCGTGTGTTCCAAACACCCAGAGTCAACATGTCCCTGTCAAAGAGCTGGAGGTGCTGCAAACAGACAGTCACTGTTAGCCGTGTCAGACACGCACACACACACACTGCCCTCACTTCAAAACATGCATGCCCTCATGCGGTTATGAAGATGACTCCACCATCTGTGGGGGTGAGGTGAGGTGCGTGCGTGCGGAGGCATTGGGGGGCCCCGTGCGCACGTGTGTTTGCGCGCAAGTATGTTTGGGGTGTTGATTAAATGTTTGTGTGTCTGAGCGGCGTCCATGGAATTATCAACGCACCCCTTCTCCATTTCCTGCCATGAAGCCACGCCCCCCACGCCTGATTGGTCAGTGTAAAACTGTCATGGCGGCTAGCCGCCCGCTGACTAACCCTAACCCCAAACCTAACCGTAACCGAAAGAAGTTTTGCAGTTTTAGCGTTTTGGGGTTTGGGTTAGGGTTAGTCTATTACTATCCCTACCCCAAACTCCTAACCTCACCTTAACAGCAAGCATGTTGCAACGCTGTTGTTGTCGTTGTGCCGCCATGACAGTTTTACACCGACCAATCAGGCACGGGGGGGCGTGGCTTCATGTCAGGAAATGCGTTATGTGCGCTGGGAAAAGCCTGCACGGGTCCGAGCGTGGGAGATTGTATAGAGTGGAGGTTTGTGTGCATGGTCTGTGCGTGGTCTGTGCCTGTGTCGTCTGTACTTGTGCACGTGTGTAGTCTGTGCATGCGTGTGGTCTGTGTGTGTGTGCATGCGTGTGGTGTGTGTGTGTCTGTGTGTGTGTGTGTGTGGTCTGTGCGTTGTTCGTTTGTTCACCTTCCGTGTCCTGCAGGTCCAGTACCCTCCGGATCTGAGACAGCGGCATCAGTGTGATGTGTTTGAGGTGGGCCGGGGGTCTCGCCTGCCCCACTGGACTCTTAAAGGTAGTCAGCACCTTGTGACGTTTCCTGGCAATCTGTGCAGAAACACATTAAACATGGATGGAAGACATCATCATGGTTCAGCTACACTGTAATAATACAGACACAAGCTCAGAAACATTACAAGCAGCAAACAATAATCTAAGTACTAACTTCCAGTACTCCTAGAAGTCGGTGTCAATTTAACGCTTTAAAACAATCTGCATTTAGAAGTGTGTCCAAACACCACTTTTGCAATAACGTTGCATATTATCTGGGCGCCAACACAACAAGGTTTATATTTAATCTCTTAATTAGCCATGGGTGCCTTTTAGACGCGGCATGAATTAAACCAATCCGGAGTGTCATCTCCCTTTTGCCTTCAGATGTGCCTGGCATATCGTTATTTAAATGGCGGAGGAGGAGGAGAATGGAACGGATCTGCTCATGTTGTGAAGTGAAAGTGCAGGAGCAACAGGTATCCATCCAATGCTGAGGTCTGGGCAGGAGGAGTTAACCACTGTGTTCTTATACTAGTCTACAAGTAAGACACGTGAACGTGTGAAGCGAACGCAGTGTATTTGAAGTCTGTCAAAATTATTTTTGTATATGGTTTGGTGTAACTGCGCCCTCTGGTGGCGTGACACCGCAGTGTGACATTTTCTGCCTGGCTTTACATAGTAATAGCTCACTGCGTTCGCAATAAAGTTAAAATAAAAGGTATTAGTAAAACTAACCAATTAGGAAGCAAGACAGGCAAATCAACCGATGACAAAATCTTTGAATGCAGTTTGCGGCCACTAGATGTGTGACAGAGACTAAAATGTTTTTTCTGGGAATGCATTACCCATCGCTGGCTGTCTGAATCATAGACATATAAACGTAGACGCCCTTTTCGGCTCTGGAGCGCGTATGCTCGTAGGAGGGCCACATTTTTCCAACATTCTTTGCGAATCATAAGAGGGCACTTCAAAGCTTCAGTGGGCGTCAGTGCCCTCTTGGCTCTCGAGCGAATGAGCTCAACTTCCGCCCTCCTATGCACATTCGTCGCTCCAATGGACTACAGCGGCCAGTGAGGCGTCTATATTTTATAATGTCTATGGTCTGAATAGTAAGAAGTTCTAAGAATGATGCGCAGAGGGAGGTGAGCAGGCAGGTAGGGAGTCAAGGGCAGTTAGGAAGAGCGACATGCAAGTCTCAAGCGAGCCCGGTCTCAACCAAACACGGGGAAAATAGCACGGCATGGCTTTCACTAGTATTCTATGTACAAAATTGCCAATCCGTGCTTTGGGTGAGTTTGATATCATTCATAATTTTGTGATATTTGGGTTACAACTGAGTCGTCTCTACCGAACATGAGCCACGAAGAGACACCACTGAGCGAGCTAAACAGAGCCAAGTTGCTGTGTCGAACGTTTGCCCCCGCCGTCACGGTTTATGGGGAAGATTTCAGTGTAATATGTACGGATTGGGGGTTTTGTAGGCATGTATGTATGTACCGTACTTTCCGGACTATAAGCTGCTACTTTTTTTTCCCCATGCTTTGAACCCTGCGGCCTATACAACGGTGAGGCTAATCTATGGATTTTTACAGCTAACGGCCACTAGGGGACCTTATATGGTAATTAAACCATTATAAAACACCTGCGGCTTATAGTCCAGTGCGGCTTGTATATTATTTACCCCTAAATTTAGCTGGTGCGGCTTATATTCAGGTGCGCCTTATAGTCCAGGAAATTACGGTACAGAAATCCCACCCTGGCCACGGCCTCCTCACCCTGCTCCCCTCTGGGAGAAGGTTGCAGCTCCCGGAGGCTGCGAAAGCCCGCCATTGACAAGCCGTGCTATTTCACAACGTTTGGGTGAGACCGGGTTGCTCCAGCACACACACACCCCACACACCCCACACACCACACACACACACACACCTCTGAGTTAAGACCTACACTGAGGACTTCACTATGAAGGAGAGATTTAGTAGGAATTCCAGATGTAGTAAAGTATATAAATGAAACATTACATTAGCGCCTCAGGCAGGGCACTGAAGTTGTGCGTGCATCGGCCCACGTTGACCCCCTTTGACAGCTTATCAGCTGATCGTGCTCGCCGACTCTCATTTACCAATTACCTTCAAAGAAGTCAATGTATTTTCAAGCTGACACACTCACTCTGCTAATCACTCAAGTCACTGGAGTGGTAAGTCGCTGCAAATTCCCTCCTCCACCGCCACCCCCCCCTCCCCGCAACCTCTCTCCTCCTGCTATTATTGATTCACAGATGTGTGCAGGCTTTCTTTGAATATGTGGTATGGTTTCACATTTTATAGAATTTTTAAATAACGTGTATAATGTGTGAGTGTGTCAGGGGGGGACAATTTGCTCAATTGGCACAAGAACGCCTGAAGGGCTTTTCATGGCCTCTTCCGGAAAATAAAATGCACAATCTGTAATATTACATATTACTCTGTTCCTCAGAGCGGTCTTTTGTCCACAGCATATTCCTGTAGAACCATTGCTGCATTAATGCTAAATCCAACAGAATGTATGCTGTGATGTTTTCATATGACAGCGCTGCTCACAGAAAAAAGAAAAGACAAAGACGATCTACAAGGTTATAATGCATCAGGGACGCCGCACGTTATGAGCTTGTAGATCTGCTATTTTCGTCGTACAACACCATCATATAGTGACGCATAAAGCATTACTTGACCACCGAATCGATGGAGGCTTCACAAGTGAAAAGATCCCGCTCATTAATGTCAGGATAATTAGCAGGTGCGTTGTGTCTGAACCGTTAAAAGTTAAAGGCATACATTCATTGTTCATTGATAAAGACAGGTTAAAGAGCTGGAACTAAGATATATTATAAACGCAATCGATTATTACTGAATAAATCTACCCAAGTCAAATCCACACACACACACCTCATCTTTGAAAGGCAGACAGACAAACATTCCTGTACGCACATTCGTGCTGCAAAATTAAATCGAAATTTATTCAGACTCGTGAAGAACAATGCAGCACTAGTTGGCTGTCCAATTAATTTGAGTTATTCTTATGTTTTTGTTCGTGTTTTTTTAATAAATATTTTCATGGAAAAAGAAATGGTGTGTCACCTAAATTCTCGAGATTCACATCTGAACAAGAATCATGCAGCACTAACGTAACGCACGTGTGTGGTGCGGATATGGCATCATGCTCTCGGGTTGGGACGGTGTGCACGACATGCGTGCATGTGGCATGTGTGCGTGTCTGTGTGTGTGTGCGCGCGCGTTCCGTCCATGTGCCACACAGACACAGAGCTCATTAGGGGGCGACGCCGGTGCTCCTGAATCAGCCAACCCCGTCTCTTCCTTGAATGGCTTATCCTGTTCTAACGCCAGCCGTTTGCTAATTAAGACATACACAAACACACAACCTGTGTCAGCGACGACAAATTGTCCACATAAATAATTCACACTCTCCCTCTCCAACAGAGATGTTGCTGCTGGATTTCTCTCCTTTATAAAGCATTTCCAAGCATGCCCAAGTCCGTTTCTCAGTGGATTTATCATGTATGAAGGTTAAAAAATATATATATTCAGCCCCCATGCCCCTCGCAAGAATGCGGGCAAAATTTATGAGCCTCAATCCATATGGCCACCATTAACAACCTATATATGTGTTTATGAAACCATTCCAAGCATTAGTTTTGCATGAAAAATACTCCTTGGGCAAGAAACAGCCATAGCCACAACATGCCCAAATTTTGCTGACCTCATCACATTTTTGATGACGGCTATAGACGTCTGGTTGTCAATGGTCGCCATATGATTTTAGCCGCTGGGCTCGTGCGCCCTAGCTAAATCATTAGAGCAGGCCCTGGGAGACATTATTTGCAAATTAGTGCAAAATCACTGTTCTCTCTCCCTATGCTCCTCCACTAAAAGCTATAATGGAAATTTAAGAATGCCAAATAGATTGTCAAATATACGCATTATTGTGTATTCCTCTGCCTTCCATTAAGTCTCATTGCTCCCCAATGTGCTCATCCTATTCTTCTTGCAGCTGTCAATCTTGACAGCTGACCTGAGTCCCCCACGCAGTCAGCTAATGTATACTTATTTGTGTCGGCCCTTATCTTTCGATCAGAGCCTTATATGACCATGTAGTCTAGAATCTTTGACATGGTGGGCTATAAGAACTGTCTGGGATTGGGGTTGGGGAGGGTTGCGTCCGGATGGGCTGCCGGAACAGGCAGGAGGCCTGTTCCTCACTCTCTGTATGTTGATACTCTGCTGAACCTTGTGAATAAATAAACTTCATCCTGAAAGACTTTTCATCTTTGGAAGATTATTTAATCTACAATAAAGCACACAAACTGATCGTGCCCCCTTAACATTACTAGTATGTTTGTGAGGTATACGTAAGCATACACAAGTCAAAAACAAGCAATCCTTAGAGCTCTACGCGGGTAATTTGGTCAACATTGGTCTTTTACATTTTATTTTAGCACCACTGTCCCACATGTATGTGTGTGTTACTGTGTTACTGTTACCTCGAGGCAGTCATTGAACAGGAAGAGTGTAACTTGTTCTCCGCGGTCACACAGCTGGTCTCCCAAAGCGATGGTCTCCACGCGGCACACCAGACTGCGATGAGAGGACAGCAGGTTGGCCTGCACCAGAGAGTATACCAAACAGAAACAAGGTAAGAATCATGGAGAGCAAGAAGTGGAGATGCCGGTCATCGAAATACCGGTAGAAAGAAAAAAAAAAACGGTAGGATATACCGTATGAAAGAGGATGCAAGAGATGACAGAGCGGTAAAAAAAAAAAAAAAGCAGCAGTCCAAATCTGATTAGGGATATATATATATGGTAAAAAAAATGGCCAAGTCAAGTCAGGTAACAGATTCTTAGTAGAATGGATCCCAACACTGCTTTTTCTGGCATAGGGAGTTGCCGGCGGGATCCGCCAGGAGAAACAACACGCACCTGCGCGACATTATACAAATTAGAGTGACAGAGAGAGGAGTGTGTGGAGGTACGTGTGTGCGCGTCAATTTAATAAGGTCTAGGCGATCAGAAATCAGCAAAGAGTGAGGGATGTGCAGCATAACTGTATGCCCAAAATAGGACCCGTCGGACCCAGACTTTTCTTTTCCTCCCTGGAAATAAAGTCTGGGTTTCTGAGGCTAGATTCTTAGTAACTAAGTAAGCCTCGCCGAAGCCATTGAGTCCCATAGGGCAGGAGCCTCTCTCATGTTTCCTTAGTGTGAGGCAACTTGAAGTACACCCCCATGGACGGGACGCTAGGACTTACCCCCCCAATCCAACCCTTGATAAAACATTCTCTTCTAAGCATCGAAAAACAGCAGTGCTCCAGAAAGAGTGTTTTCATGGCAAAGTGCATCCTTGTTTACTTGAACTTCTGTCAACTTGCTTTCAGTCAAAAGGATTTATTTAGAAGGGAGACAAAAAAAATGCTAGTTTGCAGAAAATGAGGGAGGAGGACTTCAATATGGAACTTGGCAAATATTGGAAAAATAAAGTTTTAAAACTAGGTGTAGGCGTCTATGTGGATGTAACCGAGATGGAGCAACTGTATGGCACATTTTATCACGTAAAAATGTTTCGATATTTGATAGAGACTTGGCTTCTTGTCAGAGACAAGAAGCCAAGTTTGTGATCCCGCCCATGGCTATTTGCTCCGAGTCTCCTGGAATATTAATGGACCAAACAATATTCTCCAACAATGTTATAACTTACAGGAACGCCATCTACTTCATACACCACATCAAAGCACTGCTTCTGGCCTTCCGTCATCCTCCTGGCTTCATTGATGTGGCTGGGGAAAGAATTGGGGGATGGAATTAAAAAAGTAAAAATATAACAAAGTGAGGTACAAAAGGGAAAAAAAATATGACAATTCCAGACTAAAGAATAAAAAAGGCACATTTTCTTACTTATATTGATCTCAAATTACTTTCATGGGGTCTATTTTGCAGAATTCAATTGCCCCCCATCGTCCAGTTTCCACAGCTGACCCTAGCAGCCCTCATAGCATAAGATTAGAGACCATAAGCTTTCCATGAATCTGTTCATATTTTGTCCACGGTTGTCCCACGCAAAACACTGCAATGTTTTGGTGTGATTCACACAACTGGCACTGGCAGAACTGCCAATCAAAGTGAATGTACTGACCAATCACTTCGCGTCTTTTTAACGGCCCTTGTCAAAACAAATTATTAGCCTAAAAGAAATCTTAAAACTAAACTTGTGAGTGACACAACATCCATCCATTCATATTCCACACATTGTAGTGGGTGTTTTTCCTCCGCCTTTGCTGCCGTTTGGTGTAAATGCATTCGGAGATACTCGACTGTACTGTACATTCCATACCAGGCATTTGGACTGAACTTGGCTAGATGCAATCTTTTGAAATAGACAGCACTTTGCCTGTCACTGATGACATTTTACAGAGAACACAAGTACAGTTATTGAGAAATGGCCATATAGTAATAATGCTAAAACCATCAGCCCAAGGCATCACCGGATACGGTCACGGTAAACTTACGTCAAGACTTCTTTGAGGGCATCGATGGCTTTCTCCAAAGATATCTTGTCTGGGTTGTCAGCCGACGTGTGCTTTTTTATATCTAATGAGTGTCGTGGCAGAGGGACGGGACAGATGGAGACAGTGTAAGAGCAAAGGGGAGAGAAAGAAGGAGGAAGAGAAGAACATTGAGTGGAGAAGTCAATACAAGGGCAGAGATGAATAGAGATTTTCTTATGACTGAATAATCAAAAAGCCAAAGAAATACTATATGTAAATAAAACCGACAGAGCACTGAGCTCTGGCGAGATGGGAAACGACTGGGGAAGTGCAAACAATCATTGGGAGTTTTGCACCAGAGAAATGATAGGCTTCATTCACAAGGGTTATCTTCTCTACAGTAAGTGCACTAAAGAGCACTCTTTGTACATTTCAATGCCAACAAACAAATAACAGTTTTTTCTTCAATTCTATACCTCGTTCTTTCTCAATATACATGAAGGACAGCGTGCGCGTGCGTGCGTGCACGCACGCCCACACACACACACACACACACAAAGATAATGTCATGCATCTACTTGTAAATACTGGGAACTTGTCTGTTTTACCATTGAGCAAGAGGTTCAAGCTCGGCAATCTCTGTACGGGTCTAATAAGAAGTTCGACTAAGGACTGTCTGCCACACTCCGGCTTGCTCTGGTTTATCTAGGAGGGGAAAAAGAGGGAGAGAAAGAGAACAGTGTTACAAACACCGTGGCGCTGGATGATGATAACCAAGGCATGAAATTGCCACCAGCCAAATAATATCTTTCCCTGTCAGTCACAACTCCCTCTACTACGTTGGCTGGTAGTCAACCGGTGTCTCAGACTATCATACAGCTGAACTGAACTGAACTTCACGCTTTATGTTCGCTGGATTGAGATCCTAATAGTCTGCGAAGCCACATGATCAAAGATCTCAATCTACTGAATTTGACATCAAATTCAGTGAATCGGCTTAAAAGTAGCTGTAAAACTATTCGGAAATGA
This sequence comes from Benthosema glaciale, assembly GCA_900323375.1. NCBI lineage: Eukaryota > Metazoa > Chordata > Actinopteri > Myctophiformes > Myctophidae > Benthosema > Benthosema glaciale. Next base: position 8,638 of record OOFJ01096589.1, read on the forward strand.
CAGCTTCACAGAACCAATGAAAGACGTTGGGACGGTCCAAAGTATGGGATGGGATCAGGGTTGATTTCCAGGTTTGTTACTGCAGGTGGTTTTTGTCTGGTGATTTTATAGTCGCAGACGGCAATTTATGATAGTCTTGTCTTGTCTACACGAGACTAGGATCCGAAATTCACATTTGGGACCATTTGAGTCCGATTATGTCATGTTATGAAAAAGATGCAAAGGCGCCGCAAAATGAAAGAAAATATTGTGTACAAAATAATCCTAGTCTTCTGAAGTCAAAAGATCACATAAATAATGTTCAAATAGCGATTTTCAACATAACGCTTATGCATACCGAGGTCTCACAGAACCGTTTCCCTTTGTATGAGGTGAGAGGATAGGCTGTCTTGTCGAGCAAAAGATGAAAGTGCGATTGCTTGGCTTGAAGGCTTCAGAAGATATATCTTAAGGGTTTACTTGTGTATGGACATGACTAACATAAACTCCTCGTGTTTAAGTGGCATAAGGGGGTGTAGATATAACGAACGACGAGTGAACCGTTATGTGAACAAATTGACCAGGCTTGTCAAGCAACACATGCAGTTGTGCCCCTAACTACACGTCCTTATGCTCATGCATGCGCACCACACACACACACACACACACAAATACATGTTCACATCCTACCTTGAGGAAAGCGTGGAAGCGTGGCTTCACTTTTTCACACCTGACAATGGTTTCCTTGCTCGTATCAAAGAAGTTAACAAAGGCCGGGTAGCACCTCACCAGGTCTTTAGACTGAGGAGGAGAGAGAGGGGTGGGTGGGGGTTAAGAGAGTCAGAAGGCGAAAAGTGGGTTTCTTTTATGTGGTCCTCTACACAGCAAAGGGTTATCTCTAATCTTATACTTCCTAAAAAAGCGAGTTCACAATCATCTGTGATTGCATGATGTTTCTCTTCTTCTTCAGCCCATCACTGCCCAGAAAAAAACCTAATCTTAGCCCACAGAGCATGGCAGTAACATTGTGAGGGTTAGAGATTCCATTCCCAGTGTAGCTCACTGAAAGTGTGAGCTACACTCAATGTTCATAGACTTTTTATTTGCATTGAAATCCCCATAGGGGGATTTTAGATCGCTTCATATAATAACTGTGTTTGAAATATAAACAAGCCATCCCGGCCTTTCCACTCATATGGATATAAAGCATCGACTGAAGGCGGAAATGTTTAGTTTTAATGTGTTTGCAGCCATATTAATTCCATTTTCTCCAGAAACAGGCTGTATCAAATATTAATGAACACCATGAACGACTCACAGATACCCCCCTGACCGAAAGGCCCGGAAGATTTGTTTATATTTCAAACACAGTTCTTATATGAGGCAATCTAAAATTCCCCTATGGGGATTTCAATGCAAATAAAAAGTCTATGAACATTGAAACTTAGCACCCTCTACTGGGAGTGACGTCACACTTCGGAGCTCTATAGTCTAGTGCTATAACAATACCATAAGAAAAATAAGTTTGTCGAGGCTGGGTCAGATAAGA
>OOFJ01096595.1:0-11994 GCA_900323375.1 Benthosema glaciale
TCCCCGAGTCCAGCCGTTTCCGAGACCAGAGACAGACGCTCTCTGACGTCCCGGAGCCCAGGCGGGGTCTGGAGGAGCCCACGCTGGAATCCGAAGCGCCCGAGTCCAGTCTCTGTCGGAAGCGCGACTGGGAGCCCATGCTGCGCTCTGAGGCCCCGGAATCCAGGCGGCCGCGCTGAGGGGATCCCTGACTCCTGTCTGAGGACCCGGAGTCCAGCCTGGCCCGGAAATCAGAGGCCATGATCTTCTCCGAGGGCCCAGAGTCCACGAGGGCCATGGGTGGCGCCAAGGTCAGGCTGTGGTCCGAAGCGCCCGAGTCAGACCGATGACGCTGCGACAGAACCAGGTCCGGCTCTGTTGGCACCGCCTCCTGTTGGGACTGGGTCAGCATTGGTCCTGGACCCTCATCTTTCACCAGGGTGTCAAGAACCAACACCATACCGGAGTTGGGGCCTACAGCAGGGAAACACAATGATAAGATACTGTACGGTATCACATGTACGACTTCTATCAAAACATTATTATAATAATATATATAATTATATGATGCTATACTGTAGATGTTCGTCTTACACAAACATTAAATTCCCGTTGACAATGAATGGAGAATTTGCATCATATGTGGATGAGCAAATCGGCTGTTTTTGTCCTTGTCCCCTATTTTTGACCAAAGATTAAATTCCCATCGACAATGGATGGATGATGTATGATGATAAGAGCCACCTCACTTCGCACGGGTGTGATTTTTAGTTGATTGATAGTACAGTAGACCGACAGGAAATGGGGAGTAACGCGCAGCAAAGGTTGTCGGGATCGGGACTCGAACCACACGACGCGCTTGTCAGGCTGGCATTGCAGTCTATGGTGCCCGGACCACCACGCCAGCAGCGCAGGCCTTGATCGAAACAGGTTTGTGTGACATCATAGATATTATCAGTTACTTTTACTTCTGTGCTGAACCGAACAGAATGTAGTGTTATTATGTTGCAGGAAGCAGTAGATGGTGAAGCTGGAGTGCTTGATGGAAACAAAATGCTTCCGCAGTCCCGGTTCTAAAACCTCTGGGGACACGGGCTGGAGACAAGGATATCTACTGGGGATCACAGAGAGGGGGCACGTGGAGACGTGGAGGGGATATAGGCATTTCCTCCAAACGCACTTCAGTTCCTGGGCAAGATTTGTGTTGTTGTTGTTTGTGGAATGGATTTGCGTAAAGCAGTAGGAAAGGGGGAGCAGGAACACACATAAGAGCCATAGCTGGTGAGCAGGCACAGGAAGTCTAGAAGGAAGTGGGGGTGAAATAGAGACTAGCACAAGTACTTCCCCTCCCCTTCTTTTGAAACTGTATTGCCCGTGATGTCATAGTTTTTACTCTGGATTGCTGAATCTTCTGTCTGCACAACAAAGGTATCCTCAAGTTATTAGTACCCGCGGGTCCTAATAAAGAAAACATAGACTTGGGGCCAGAAGCCTTCATTTCTCCTCAGGAAATTCTACTCCAAATAACACGGCAGTTATGACCACCTGAACCCTCTCTCCAGAAGTTGAGTTGTTATGAATCAAGACAACTAAATATAAAATCAGCCTGCATTTGCATCTTAATTGAAGGAAAACAAATAGTCTAAAAGCTCTGCTAGCAAACCCTGTGGACTGTGCTGCTTCACAAACCATTGTATGAAAACATTTCTGCATCACATGTGATGGCACTGTCCTTGTAACCAAATAGGGCTTGCAAAGTATGCATGCTTGTCATTTACAAACCAAATCTAGAAGGGAAAATTCCATTCTGGCTCGAGGCAGCCACAACCTCCTTCAACCTTAAAAAGACAGGGTCAAGAGTGACCATTCAACTACTTTAATTAAAGTGTCAGATTGGTTCAAACCCAAAGTTGCATAAATACACACCAGGCACAATCTGGTCAGAAATTATGGAAAACAAAATATGCCTGGTCAAGGTCACTGATTACTACTAGAAATATAATACAATACTACTAGTAATGAAAATGAGTCAAGACGTGATAACATTGCAACAATGTGAGCATATGCCTACTTTTCTATCGGGTCTTTTCAATGGGCCATTTCACAGACACATCTATTACCAAACGATGGGTCTTCAACGCTTCATTCAAGTCAGCTGAAGTGAGACCCAAAACTGCTTTCTATAAACAATCACTCCATTTCTTTATGGTTTTGGCACTGGAGCACGTCAGGTCCATTGTGAAAGAAAATATATGGGAAAATCCCCATTTCTATTGGATAATGAGAGACTGCGTTTTGTGTTCTAAAATAACCATGCAAAAAAGTCTGCACTTGTGCACTCATCACACAGCACACAAACAAACAGCACCCAGGGGTCTTTGTAATTTTAAGTTCAAAGTTGAGCAAGTTTACCACCCTTGGGAACTTGAATGAAGGTCAGCAGCACATTCCAGTAAGAAACTCTATAAACAGGTTGTTTCCTAAATGACAGCGTTGCCACATACTGTGTACAGCACAAAAATGAAGAGCAGAAGCCTGCAAAACTGTTTAGGATGTGTTTGTTCATTGTGTTTGTTAAATAAAGAAGATAGCGTCTGCTAAATTCCTAAATTGTAAAAGTACAGAGTATCCTACACATCCTGCAAATGTACCTTATCTTACCAAAAGACAACCACCTCTCAAGTACCACTGGCCTGCCCCGCCTATCCTGTCCTTTTCCTAGCCACAAGCGTCCCGTGTCTTTGTGTATCAACAGCTATTTCAAAAGGCTCCTTCCCACAACTCCATGGCTGTTCCAAGGTGGGCCTGTGCCATTGGCCGTAGTTTCACCCGTTACTTAATTGTAAGGCAAGGATAAATCAGGTGGAGTGGGAAGTTTCTGGGCCTTAGTTCTGTTCTGGTATCAGCTTTATATAGCAGAGGTGTGGCTATGGTTTTCCCCTCAGTTGCTTCCCGTAACCCCACTACCAGCCCTTGGTCCAGCAGCAGGACACTGGGAGCTAAGTGAAGGGCAGACCAGGCCACACAGAATGCCATTATTATGGCTGCAAGATCCCAAAAGCCCAAACCCAGGTTTCAGGTCAACAAGGGTTGGGCTCACATAAGAGGGAGGAAACAACAACAACTCCTCTAACCATGAACCACAGATGATCAAAATGTAACTGGTAGGAGTTATTTCTTCATGGTTGAGCAACAAATACTTCAGGCCCTGGGAATAGTAAGACAGGCAATAACTATAAAGTCATGGCATGTCTAGCAGTCATCAACAACGTATTTGGTCTCGGCCTATTTGTATTAACGTAGGTGTGTGTACAAGTCACAAGACTTTGACTGAACAAAGTGCATTCATCCACTCAGAAGTCTATCATTCATTCTTCTTTATTTATAGCTGGGCTAACAGAGTAATGCCAGTTCATTAAATGGTGTCACACACTTCAAGCCAGAGGTTTTAAGTCTATGACTATGTGTGTCTCCAAAAACGTAATAAAGTTGTAAAAGAGCTAAAACAGCCTACACGAATAATATGACCTCATGACCAACACCTCGGGACAATGCCTCCTTTTGGCAGGCTATTTTAACAAGCAATCCAGAGGAAATTGCATTGAGAGGGTCATGTATGTGTGGTGGTGGTAGGTACAGGCAACAGAGGTGGTCAGTGTTGTGTTTAAGTTATTAACTCCTATCCAAACTTGACCTTTAAGTGAAGGTTTACAGTATGCTTCTGTATTTCACAATGATCGTAACAGTGTGGCGTGGCTAAACATGAGAGGAACTACAGAGCCTGTCAGTATGTATGTGTGTTCGGTCATGTACGTTCTGTGTAGACATGCTGCAGAAGGAACAAGAACAACTGGCTGCTAATTTGAAGGATAGTCAGATGAAGTGTTTGGTGCTGAACAGCTGTTCCTCACCCGTCCTCTGCAGCTCTCTGCCTTGATGTGCCTGCTGGCTGCGAAACTCCGGGACCTGTGATCTGGTCCGTGTTCGCTCGCAAAAGCTCTCCCGCTCAGTGTCCTGTAAAAACCAACAACACATGTTTAGTTCATTCCAATACACTGTGCAAAAATCATCAAGTGTTTTCATGTCTTTAGCACATGATGCCCCCCACGCTCCTACCTCAAGCCATACTGATAGGATCCGCTGGGAGAAACTACACGCACCTGCGCGACATGAGACTAATTAATTAGAGTGACAGAGAGAGGAGTGTGTGGACATACGTGTGTGCGTGTCTGCGTCAATTTAATAAGGTCTGGGCGATCAGAAATCAGCAAAGAGTGAGCGATGCACAGCACAAATCTATGCCAAAAATAGGTGGTATCAGCCCCAAACTTTTCTTTTCTTCCCTGGAAATAAAAGTCAGGGTTTCCGAGGCTATACTGATAAGGAGTATCCCAGTCACTGCCAAACTACCCATCCCAACCCTGTCAATGTACATTATCAGTTTAAGGTAACCCATCAGGTCGCCTTTATCTTCAACAAGTTTATTTGCGTTGGAGGTCAAGGTCAAACGCTCTACAAACAAGAGACAGCCTTGATGAGGTCATGTGAGAGGCGAGCCAGCTTTGGCCAGCTGACATAATAAAAAGCTTTTCTACAGAAACCCCTCCCTAACCAACAAGTGGGCCAACGCCATCCATTGTGTGGCCTGTCTGTTGTGCCACGGCTCAAGTAAGATGCACCTGAGATGCACCCACACCTGTTCTATAGCTTTGGCAGGTTGGTACTAGGTCCTAGTAACCTCAGCCTGTATGGAGTGGAGCATCAATCAGCTTGTCAGTGCTGCTCGGCCAGGTCAGAGTATAGAGCACCGCAGTCCTGCCCCCTTTGACGACGCCTGTTCCAGAAGTGAATAGGCCTTATGCACCCAACACTTCCTTGTTCAGTTCAAGGAATATATTTTCTGAAGGAAGGGTTATGGTCACGTGACTGGGCGCCGCCATGACACTTTCATGGGAGCTAAAATTTCGGTACATCTCGGTATATAAGGCCCATTCCCCATTCATTTTCCTCATAGGCTTTTCAAAAAGTATTTATTAAAAGACGATTACGCCGGACAAAGATAACTCTGGTCGTGACAAATCATGACAATAAACACAATGTTTTGGGCCAATCAAAAAAAAAATGTTCCCCTGTTGTGGTTGTTGTTGTTTTCTCTTGTCTAGTTATTGTCTTGTATTGTGTATTGTGGGTGTTGTGTTGTGTGAAAAAAAGAAAAACCCAATAAAATACTAATCACAAAAAAAAGAAGAAAAACGAAACAAAAGGTGTTGTATCCTGCCGTTTTTTCTTCTTAGTAATTATTTGATTGTTGATATGTTATTTGATTGTTGATGTGTTTGTTGTCATGATTTGTCACGACCCGATTTGGCTTTGTCCGTGGCGTAATCATGTTTATATAAATCATTTTTGAAATGTCTATGAGAAAAATGAACGGGGAATTCACTTCTGGAACAGGCGTAGTAGGCGGGACTGCCACGCTCTATAGCAGTCTGGTCATAATCTGCATTAAAACCCATTTTGACCTGAAGACGATGCTGAAAATGTCTTCTAAATACTGACTATTTGAAGAAAAAAAAACATATTTCTATGTTAGTAGTTCTCAAATAATTCATCTCAAGAACCCCAAAAATGATATGTAATTGGCCGCCGACCCGCATCTGAAAATATGTTGAGAGACACCAGAAAAAAACGCAGAAGCAAAGATTTGAGTTAAAAACTTTCAAGTTTTTTCAAAAATAGCAGATTTACAAGCTATGAGCTTGTAGATCTGCTATTTTTCAATAGCTAAAGCATAACATAATGGTTAAAACATCAACATGGGTTCCCGCCCAGAATGGGTTAATAAAGGAATGTCACAGTCTTGATGGAGAGGAGACAGCAAGCCTTTGGCATATGGAGGGGGAAAGGGCGATGTGGTGAGGGAAGCACATCTCCAAACAGTAGTTGCCAGCCCTACTCCACAACATTATCAGCTGCACACGCACCAAGCATGTGCAATCGTGCATGCCGGCCACCACATTTGCACATATACAGTATATATTCTTAATCCATGGTGCTCCACCGCCTGACTAACATTTCTGTTTTTTGGTGCACGTATTTGTGGCCACCAGTGAACACTGTGCTCAGTGTTCAGTGGGAGCCACAAATACGTGCACCAACACAAAAAAATGTGGATCGTATAGCATTTGGCAAGATGAAAACTACCGGTAGTGTAAGAATAGTCAAACCAATGTTTGGGCTTGGTCCTGGCTTGATTCTGGAAAAATATACAGGACATGACCTTAAATACACTGAAACTAAACAATCTAACTATACTTATGCCAGATTTACTGCCTTCCATCCACAGCATCCAAAAGCGCTGAAAACAATGTTACGCACGCACGCACACACGCACGCACGCACACACGCAAATAAGGTTATCGTTGATCTGAGACTAGCAGAGGTGTTGGCGGCAGAGTGCAAAAATAAAAATAAAAATCACAGTCACATCGCATGGTGAAAAGGTCTTAAATAATCAATGCAGCATGTGATTGTGGGCTGTTCTGAATGACGGCATGTTAATGATGAGTGAACAACACCTGAAAGGTGGAGGTAAGAAAGATGTCAGTCATGCATTCTGCTCTGCTGACTATGACCTTCCTCACCTGAGCGGATTACAGGGCGGGAGTGACTAAATCAGACCCAACAACAAAATGCAATCAGATACACCACAGCAGACAGGAACATAAACATGATACAGGTGCCGTCGCCTCACGATTATATTATTACCCTTCAGCTTAAAGAAAAGGTAGGAGGGGCGCCAGCTGGCCTAGTGGTCCAGGCGCATGCCACATAATAGGCTCTGGCCTGACAGCGTGTCACGTGTTCGAGTCCCGTTCATGACGACCTTTGCTGAATGTCTGTCCCCTTCTCTCTCTCCCACTTTCCCCTCTATCTTCACTAATAACTATCAATAAAGGCAAAAAGCCAAAAAACAAATCTTAAAAAAAAAGGTGACACACATGTAATACTTGTGATGTGACTGAGATGTGACTGAATAACATGCTATAGCACCCACCCAGCACGGCCCGATCTGTATTTGCGAAACTGAACAACCCTCTCCCGAGAGCAAGAAATCAGAGAACCGCAGCACTAAATGTTGACGTCAAAGCGACGCACAGCCTTGAGCATCTCCATTGTTAAGCTTCCATTCACGTCTCCATTAATGTGACATCACAGAGAGATTAGAGTGCAGGACAACCTCCTCTCTCATATTTCTAGCTTGCTGTATTAATGGGTCATTAACTGCGTTTGATGATGAGGGCCGAGGAAAGCAGATAGACTCTCCTTAGACCAAACAACAGGGCTCTGTGTGCCCGCCACATAAAAGTGTCATGAGAGAAAGGTCACTTCCATGACACTCCCCCCTTCAGAGTTTTCTTCATTCAAACGGTCAGAGGGGGATTTCAGCTGCAAATACAATTAAAAGCGAATGACCTGTCTAAAAACCACCACCTCCCTTTGTCTCCCTTCGCTCCTCTGCAGCTACCAAGAGACAGAGACAGACGGTAATCGTTTCACAGCTCCCACTAAACCACAGGGAGCATATTTCTCACTCACAGACACCGAGCGGCATAGGGGTGGGTGGGGGTGGAGAGATAAAGTGGAACTCGAGCTGTAGAAGAACTTCAGGATCTGCTGCCAACCTCCATGCTGTCATTAGTGGCTTTACGCTGTCCCCTGGCCCCTAAACAGCGGACTAGCGGAGACCTGAAAGAGTGAAACCAAGACCAACGCGTCCCACTTCTCACTCTCTGAGCCTCTCGGAGCGCCCCCCCCTGTGGCGGCTCGCCACGGCTTCAAACACAGATCATCCTGTCTGACCACGAGAGAACCGGTTGTGTCGGACTATAATTCTGAGAGCTCAGCCCCGTAAACATAAAAAACAGCCAACTGTCCTCTCTCCTAGACCACAGCAAGGCGTGGGCCATCTGGAATCCTATGAACCCTCAGGACCACAAAAAAACAAAAAAAAAACAAAAAAACAACAACAATGAATCAGAGGTCAAATCGTCACCAAGACACGCGGGTCTCCCTTCACCGGCCATAGCGAGGACGACTGGGATCCACTACTATAGGATTAATGAGGACGGTTCCAATGGGCCCATTTTCCATGGAAGCTAAATCCATCATTCCGCTGATGAGGTCAGGATCTTCTTGCCTCCACGTGGATCAGAGAGGAGAAACCTGGTAGCTCATTTTCCATTACTGCACGGCGCACGCTAAGACCCGAGGAACCACAGAGTCAGCATACCTCCAATTGAAATACAGTAGCTGGAAGAATGAAGTAGTAATCTTTTCATCACCGCACGCACGCACGCCTCAGTTCTCTTATTTTAAACCATCTACTGCTTTGTTGTCTGTCAGATATTTACCTGAGTATTTCCCAATCCACTCACCTTTCTGCCTGCTAAGCCCTGTCTGTCACGGATACTGGGCACAGTCCAGACAGCTCTCCCTTAAGCTGCTCATGCCTCAGGTGTCTCTTACAACACGTTTGTGATGAGATCAGAAGACAAATAGCAACTTGGTGTGTCTAAATATACATCAAGCAGGTCATAATAGTCACGCACATCCACAAATTAATGCAGGCAAGGTGAAAAAAAAATGGACAATCATAAAACAGTTCACACACTCTACAACCACCTGCCACCAAACCATAGTACTACACAACTAGTCTACGTGACCACCTAGTCGGAAACATTCGATGCACAGGGTTTAATAGCTAAATACAGTTCAGTTCAGACACAAGTTGTATCAAATTATTGCTATTATAATAAATAAATAAATCTCTCATTCAATGGGAAACTGAAAAATTACACTTTCTCCACAAACAGGTTGAGGAGAGCTAGGTCCATGACACACAGCAAGATAAATATCTGAATGCCATTTACCTTCTCTCCTTGGCTGAGCTGCTGGTCTCTCTCTGAGCTATATCCCTCACTCAGGACGTCCTCTACTTTGCCTCTGTATTCCCCCAGCCACATCACACACACACACACACACACACACACACACACACAGTCTCACACACACACATAATACCAACAGGCCACTCCCTTGACTTCCCTTCCCTCCCATTCTGTCTCCACGGGGCTCTCACCCTCTAACACGCACGCAGCAACACACGCACGCACGCACGCACGCACGCACGCACGCACGCACGCAGGTTAATGGGTAGCCTGGTTGACACATTAACGTTTGACACACACCGTCTTTGTTTTTGGCCTAAGTTTAAAATGAATTACATGTATTATTATTTACACATATTTCGACAGATTGTAACTGCAGTTACAATCATGTTGTTGTTTTTTTATTCAGACTTTCCTCAGAGAAATTAGAACAAATTCGTTTTTTTTTATCTTTTTTGTTTTTTTCAGCTCACAACAAGGAGAGCCAACATTTTTTCAGCCATACGTATAATTACCGTTTTAAGCAATGTGTGTAGTTATGCTTTTTCCCCAAATCTAGGCAGATGGAAAATGTTACTTCAGTTATCCCCGCAAAATCAACAACGTGCATTAAAACAGTCAGTCATCGATATCCTCCAATAGGCTGCGGTCTTCTAGGCAAGAGCTGAGACCAACCACAAATTGCCTGAACATTCAAACACTAATGAAACATACACATGCTGCATAGCACTAGTGTACACCATGTGTCTTTCACCTGAATATACAACAAACTCATTTTGTTGCATCATATATACATAATACAACACAATGAGTATGCAAACACTACTGCATTGTCTTTGTTTGCACCAGCAGTCAGCTCTCAAGTCAGTATTTTCGTTTCTAAAGTTGGACGCGGGCTACGTGTGTGTGATGTACGTGCGTGTGCGGATTTTATCTGCTATAGAGTGTCTATCTGGGACGTCCATCAGCCTGGAGACAATCACACAAACACAACTCAAAGAGATCCGCTGCTGTGATGTGATGTGAATAGAAGGAGTCCTGCTGCCGGTGGCTGCTTGTTGCTTTTGGCCACGTCCCCATTCCTGCACAGACTGGACTGCTGGGCCACAGCTGGTGGCCCGGCATGTCTGTCTGTGTGCATGTGCGTGTGTGTGTCTGCTCCACTACAACGCCACAACTATCGCCAACCCAATCTGAGAACCCATCGTCAAAAACTAAGGAAAAACAGCACCCTTTTATCCCCAACCCCACCGCCTGTGGCTCACTGTTGCAGCTCAAGCACCTAAACACGTCACCCGGCATCCCTATTTTCGGCATGACATTGCAGCAAAAACTCAAAAGATTTCAGGAAAATAGCCAATCTACAAGCGGTCAACATGTCAGGATGTGAGCTTGTAGATCGGCTATTTTGACTGCACGACGCCACTGTACGGAGAAGTGTAAAATAGGGCTAAGTGGTTAAAGGAAGTGAGGTAGATAGGCTTGTTTGAATGTCCTATGACCTCAACTTGCAACAGCTACTTCCCATCTAAAAGCGATTCTGTGTGTGACACAAAGGAGTGCGTGCATTCGACAATAATTTACACCGCGGCCCTTTTTATTTGACGTCATACATTAAATCCCCACCCCATCATTGACAGATGTACCACACCTTTTGGGTCAAAGTAGTGCCCAAGAGGCCAGTAGCAAGATAGGCCAACTTCTCACTTCCTGTATCTGCGTGAAAGGGACGGGTACAATATTAGGAGACCAGAAGAATGTTGGAGTCTATTCATTATATCCATTCCTTAACTCCAAAGAACTAAATACTGGACCCAATTATCACAAGACACACAATGTTCCCAAGATATTCATACTAAAATGTCTTCTTTTAGCGAGACAAATCAGGAGAAAATCCACTTTGTTATCGACCTTTCTTTATCCCAGCAACAAACTCTCGCAAGATTTGAGAGGAGTCAGGAACAGTCCCTCAGTCTTTCTGTCCATCTGCAATTTGACGGACGACACATAGGGGGCTCTGAGAGGAGAATACCATGCCTATTGTTAGGAGAACATTTGTAGGATTTGTGTATAATTTCGCCTCTAGTGGCGCCAATGAGCTTGGCCCATCTTCATACCTGAATAATCTTTGGTTATACACATACTATAAACCGTAGGTGGAGAGGACTACATTATATGACGTACCGCCTCAGGTATAGAAATACTTCTATAAACCGTAGGTGGAGAGGACTACATTATATGACGTACTGCCACAGGTATAAACATACGATAAACCGCAAAGGGAGAGGACTACATTATATGACGTACCGCCTCAGGTATAGAAATACTTCTATAAACCGTAGAGGGAGGGGACTACATTATATGACGTACCGCCTCAGGTATAGAAATACCTCTATAAACCGTAGAGGGAGGGGACTACATTATATGATGTACCGCCACAGGTAACCTTGCATCATCAGCATTTGCCAAAAAGAAGGCACATCGATACAAGGTCTGCTACGAGGATTAAAAACCCCAAGAAAGTCTATACCTTGTTTCCATTGGGGTCCTTCTGTACTCAATTCCTCAAATTCAATTCATCAAAGATCTCAGTGCTCTCTATAGGCCTACCAGTGTTTCCCTAACAATGATACTACACACAACACATTTGTATGCGTCATGATGAGTAAATATCCCTTTAGATGGTTAGATTCCTGAAGAGCCACGCCGTAAAGACAACGGCAACATCCCAGTTAGAATTACAATTAGCCTGGAAACCAGACAAATCTGCCACAGGAAAAAACATAATCCCTGGGGACATTGGTCTGGCATTCCTCAATTTACATTACATTTCGCTCACGCCAGAGTTGTGCGTGACCAATCGGTGATGTTGTGATCTGTTTGTAGTGGCTGTTCTTCCACACCGAAGTTCCAGGCTAATATATACGCAGTGATATTAGTCTGGCCATGCCAGGCTGGATTAGAATTTGCACGCCACGATAGTAGTGTATACTTTGTTAATTATCGCGACCAAACGTGACCATTAATTTTCGGCCGCTCGTCCGTGTCACCCTGCAGGTGGTCC
>OOFJ01096613.1:0-12891 GCA_900323375.1 Benthosema glaciale
AGGTGAATGAAAAAGTAGCACAAAATATAATGTGTCACAAATAAACACAGAACCCTCTCAGTGCTGCCAGTTGCCCATGTATGTGTAGCAGAGTGGCTCAGAGCCTCCTCCGGATGGCCTCAAAAGTCTAATATCTCCCCCAGTCCATAGTCATATCCCTTTGTTCTAGTGGTTAAGATATTGGACCTTCACATGGGAGACCTGAGTTTGAATCCCAGGCGTTAGAATGGTGCTGTGACCTGGATTGGATTTCCCTGTAGGAGGTCAAAAGGGGGCTGAAGGGCTCAGAGCCTCAGCCAGATACGATACCACACAAAGAGAGACTCTCTGAGAGAGAGAGATGTTTTCTATAAACATTTCTCACAAATTCAATTGAGCTTTCTAATCGAGACTAAAGCATTTATTTGCAGGAAATTAATTATTATGCTCAACAAAAGCAATGTGTTTTCAGCAAATTAAACAAACATGCTTAAACATGCTTATAAACATTTTTCTGTAGTATAATGATTGATTGATTGATTGATTGATTGATTGATTGATTGATTGATTGATTGATTGATTGATTGAATACGTTATTGGCAGAAATGTAATTAGTACAGCATACAGTCAGACACGAATTAAATCAGCACAGGGTACAGTCAAACACAACAGCCAAAGGGTACACCAAAAAAAGTCCTTGCGGTCTTGTTTCCATTCAGGCTGAGCTTCATCATTCATCTGAGCTTTAATATAGGCCTACTTTCTGGGAGTTGGTGAAATTGCTGCCATAGACTACATGTATAGTCCAGAGCAGTGGTTCCCAAAGTGGGGTCCAGGTCCCTGAGGGAGTTCCAGGGGGTCCCCAGCTAAATGATAGTTTAGAACCATTAAATGGACCCCTATGGCTATGGGTCCGTAACTCTGAGAGTAGCCTACAAATGGAAACAAATGGACAACGTGTCCATTTGGTTCCATTTGTACACTCTCAGAGTTAAATTAACCTTGATATAAATTGGGGGTCCCAAAGATAGAAATGCCATTAAATGCATGGGGGTCCGTAGACTAATGCATGTCAAACTGGGGGTCTTTGAAATTAAACAGGTTGAGAATCTCTGCTAGAGGCATAAAATCTTCTCTTATGGCTGTCCAACCGTCCATGGCAGGCTGGCAATGGTTTGTTTTCAAATGGGGTCCGTGGGCTAATTAGTGTCAATTTGGAGGCCCTTGTATCATAGATATATGTCTATGCTTGTAATAGTAAGCCTAGTAATGAAAACGTTTGGGAACCAGAACCACTATGTATAATGTATGGTATTATCCAGGCTCTGGTATTATCATTTGGGTATTTATGGACAGGCAGAAAAATGGACGCCCATCGGGCACTGTGGGTCTGGATAAAGCAATGTCGCTGACCGATGACGTCCTCTTTTATCCGCTGTCTGAGGAGGATTCGGTCGGTTTCTTTACACTCGCATACAATCTAGTTGATTTTAACACCATCCTTTATTAAAAATGGTCCACGACAGTCCATTCACAATGTATATTAACTGTTCTCTCATTTGCGAACTTTATTGCAGAATCTTAGGACCGCCATCCATCATTAATCTACAATGGCCGAGGAAGGGTGAGCATGACCGTCATATGCGCACTGTCTACTAATTTATTTTACTGACAGTTGGGAAGGAAACAATGCTGTTCACAATGGTTATAAAGTGTAGTCTGGTCGTTCTCCGGTCACCCAATATGTAGCAACACTTGTCACATAAATGTATGAATATCTGTGACATCGGAGCTGTAGTTCTCTCTCAATAGTATTTCAACGTATAGGATCCAGCAAGTTCAGCTAAGCTAGCTAATGCATCACGCGCAGCTAATCTGTTTTAACTTCATGTATTTTTATCGGCTATTGATTGAAGGCCAAATTACGAAAAATGTTCAGCACTGCACAATAAATGGGTCAATACTAGGATACAGTGCTGTTATGTTTACCTTGTCCATGTGCTCATACATGGGCAACGCAAGTGAGTTGTCTGTAGCATCACTTTGCTCTCTCAATCTCTCACGAGCACTGCTATTTTGGGATCTTACTTTACTTAATGCAGTGGCTGAGGACCCCCGAATTAATGTAGGCTAATTGGCTGCAGAGTGTGGACCCCCCCATCTGACTATATACATGCAAGATTTGTGGTGGTCAAAATTATTAAAAACTAGATTGGTTATCTTCAAATGGCAGGTGTTTTTATGCTATAAACACTTTTTTCCCCCTTCTGGGAAACCAAGGTTGTGACAGTAGTTGATGTATCACTGATGATATTTAGGCTCCCTCTACTGAATTTCAGTGAGGACAATGCCTTTGTTACCCAATTTATGTCTGAGATGCATCAAACTAACTGCTCCATGAGCTTGTGTGTTTTTTTGCACTGTTTGACCCAGTAAGACTAGACTAACACTGGTTTAGAACATAACTGTTGTTTGTACCACACACTTGCTACCAGATATTTAATGATCGTTTGTGTCCTCTTTACTAGCGTTGCTGCTGGAGGTGTGATGGATGTCAACACCGCACTCCCTGAAGTGCTGAAGACCGCACTCATCCATGATGGTCTGGCTCGCGGCATCCGCGAGGCTGCCAAGGCTCTGGACAAGTATGGAACTACCCTTTGTCATTATTTTTTTTTTTTTATCCATTAAGACCTGTTCACAAATCTTTAGTCTTCCAAATCGTAACTGTTTCTGAGGGGGGGATGTGAATTCATGTCAGGGTCCTCAAAGATACTGTATGTTGCCTATTTGGTCACATACCTCATCTCATATTTAGTTGACTGGTTATAAGCTTGTATATCTGCTATTTCTTAATGGCCAAAGTATAAAATAGTGGTTCTAATCTAAATGACACTGATGCTTTCTGGTCTTAATGGGTTATTGTTGTGACAGTAGTTGATGTATCGCTGATGATATTTAGGCTCCCTCTACTGAAACCCAGTGAGGACAAATGCCTTTGTTACCCAATTTCTGTCTGAGATGTGTCAAACTGTTCAGTTGTCTGGGGGAGACCTGAGCTTGCTCCTCAATATTAATGTTTCCTGTCTTTTTTTTTTAAGGCGCCAGGCCCACCTCTGCGTCCTTGCGGCCAACTGTGACGAGCCCATGTACGTCAAGCTGGTGGAGGCTCTCTGTGCCGAGCATCAGATCAACCTGATCAAGGTAATAAACATGTCTTAAAGCTCTGTCCCAGATGACGTTGGTATTTCAAGACCACGTCTATAAAATGTTTTACCGTGGTGTCCAGTGATTTCACACAGTCGGAAGAGTTATTGCATGTGGTGTAACGGCAGGGACGCACAGGCAGGTTAGACACTAGACTGGATCCCAACACTGCTTTTTCTGGCATAGGGAGCTGCCGGCCAGATCCGCCGGGAGAAACTACACGCACCTGTGCAACATGATACTAATTAGAGCGACAGAGAGGGCAGTGTGTGGACGTGCGTGTCTGCGTCAATTTAATAAGGTCTAAGCGATGTGATGCACAGCAATACTGTATGCCGAAAATAGGCGATATCAGCCCCAGACTTTTCTTTTCCTCCCTGGAAATAAAACGTCCGGGTTTCCGAGGCCAGTTGGACACTAACGGAACGACATGCAGAAACAGTCGGTCATGCGGTCGAACATGCTTGCGGTTGGGGTTTGAGGTAGGCGTCAGTCTAGTGACAGTCGGACCAATAGTATGTCTAAACTAAAGCCTGTACCGATGGCAGGGATTGAAACGTTGATGTTTGCGCTATACCAGGGCCATGCACATACAGGAAAAGAGAACGCATGAAAAGATGCAGCTGGCAACAGCTTTAGACCCAGCTAAAGATGAAAAAAGACAAACAAAACTCAGCTCAGTTAATGCTGACACTACTGCAATCCTACATGTGCTTGTGACCTCACAATCACAACAATACTTAGTTGCCATTGAGTGATTTCTATACACAGGCCACGTGACAAATGCTACAGAACCTGCATATCCTCATTTTGGGGCTACACAAGGTGAAGGGTGATTTTTAGGTTTGATGTAGCACGCATGTTAAAATGTTCCAGGCACATGCCACATATAGGCTCTGGCCTGACAGTGTGTCGCATGTTCGAGTCCCGTTCATGACAACCTTTGCTGCGTGTCTCTTCCCTTTCTCTCTACTTGTCTATCTTCACTTAGTTGAAACTATCAATAAAGACAAGGCCAACAACAAATCTTTAAAATGAATAATGTATACTATACATAATTCCACACATTTTCCAAAGAATACATTTCACCACTACAGTGGCCAGGGGGTCTTTGACATGCAGTAGGAAGGGGCCAAATCAAACTGTCAAGTAAAGTCTGTGTTGTGTTGTATCGGTGATGACAACTTGGCTCCATCTACTGAATACCATGAGGATATCTGCCATCCGTTACCCCATGTGTCTGAGATATTTGCAGCCTCAGTTAACTACGCTACAGAGTAAAGGTCCTGGAAAATGTAATTTATTTGACCCTCAGTTGTCTTCTGTTCACAGGTTGATGACAACAAGAAGCTTGGTGAATGGGTTGGTCTGTGCAAGATCGACCGTGAGGGCAAACCCCGCAAGGTGGTTGGCTGCAGCTGTGTCGTGATCAAGGTAAATGGATGCTCTCGGTGTGAACTGAACATAAGTGAATGTAGTGTTGGTCATTATACAAATTTAGTTGGACGGGGATTGATGATCATGTTTGAGATCACAAGGTTTATTAACAGCGGTGCTATCGTGACTAAGGACTTGTATTGAATGAAATTAATTGTTGACCATGGAGTGATTGTTGTAGTAAAACAAACCTACTGATCGGCTGGTACCCTCTGTGCCATGCATCTTTCTGAAATAATACCTTGTCTGAGGAGCAAGGATGTGTCATCTACACAGTGGTCCAGTAGCGTCTTGGTCTGCTCTTGTGATGTGTTTTGTATTAATGTTTGTCATGTTCTTCACCACTGGACTGTTCTACTAATGACTTGTTTTTTTCTCTCTAGGATTATGGCAAGGAGTCTCAAGCCAAGGACGTGATTGAAGAATACTTCAAAGCCAAGAAATGAGGTGTCAATAAAGATGTGGGAGTAAAGCTACTGTCTCAAGTGTTATTACTAATGCTGGATGTATTTTGTGCTGGTCAACTCCGTTATGGGGCTGTTTTAACCCATTTATACGTCAGTGTTTCTCAAACTATTTCACCAAAAAAATTATGTAATTGGCCGCCGACCCCATCTGTATACAATATTCTGTTCCAGGGAGCCCGCTGAAGCAAATATTTTAGTTAAAGACTTGCTGGGAAAGAACATTCAAAGATTTGCATTGACATTTTCACGATTTTTCAAAAATGGCAGATCTACAAGCTCGTAGTGTGGCACTCTGTGCCATGCTATGAGCTTTTCAACATGTAAATTTAAAAATAATGGTTCAACAGGTTAAAAGCTAATGCGTCCCTGCAGCCTCACGTCTAAATGGGTTGATAATCTGCATACATTTTAATAATCTTTATATAAAATAGCTTCACGGTGACTTCTCTGTCCAGATCTAATACCTTTTCAACGCTTGTGAACCATTTTTATTGGTTTTGTAAAGAAATGTCTAACAAATACAATTTTAGGCACTGGTTTTCACTGCCATCTAGTGATGACCAACGTATGAATCAAGCCATTCCAGTCTTCAGAGTTTTGCATAACAGTTTGAGAAATTGAGACTATGAAGGAAAGATTATGAAGCGGTTATTGAGACTATTTGAACAAAGGTACGATATTGATATTCCACAACCTCCACACTTAAACCGATTGGTGGTAGGCCTGTCTCTTCCCTTCCCTAAACACCCTGGACAACACTCCACTGACACAACTAAACCTGGAACAGAAGTCATCCTGTACTGCTCACTCAACTCCTATCTTCGATCCATTATATTCAACTGCATTTGAAGACTGCTTTTTCCAATACGCCAGGCACCTGGCTGTGTGCACTGTGCAAAAATGTTCTATCTGTGGCACCACAAAAATGTCTGCTATTATGCAGCCTAGGAAAGCCCAAATCAGAGAAGCCGGTCTTGTGTTAAGAGAAAATTGTAATGCATATTTATCATGGGATCATAATTTGGTAAACAATTGTAGATGCTCACGAAAATACACATAAAACTTCTTTATTTAACGCACATGTCAAAAATTAGACAGTTGTAGGAAAAAAATTGTGATAAGCAAAAGGAGTTGCCTTTGTTTTTCAGTGATACATTTCACCAGTTTGGAATGTGTTCTTCCCTGCTGTACTTAAATAACATTTCCATATTCAGTCACAAGATGGCAGTACAGTACATTCATAAACAGCCAAGTCTGTGGACTCTGTTTGCTTTGAGCAGTTTGGTTTAAGCAGTGACATGTGGCAGACAGTTGGCGGCGCCCCTCACTTCACAAGTGATTATTTTTAAATAATGGATGTCAGCGTCTATGGCTATTAATTGTAACCCTGCTTTGACCGTGGCAGCATTTATTTATTTTTGGTCTTTGATCAATTGGACAGTCAATAGCCATAATGTGTTTATCCATACCGTTTGCCCATAATAGCATTGTAGTTATCTGCTGAGACTCACTGGTTTCAATGCATGGGTGGCAAAATATAAGGCGAATGCCTACTTACATGCACACCAGTGGTACGACAGACTTGTTTTCCTCGCATGTGGATGCATGCAGCCATGCTGGCACCATGTGCATCGATGCACGCACACAAACGAGGCCCCGTTGTCTCAAGTTGCATTAAGTGCAACCTTCTCAGTTCCACTCAATTCTCAAAGTCTTCATTAACAGCTACTGATTCGTGCTCGCACACACACACAACCCCAGGCGTGCTTGTGAGAACCGAGAAGAGAAAGGTCTTGTTATATGCAAGCCTAACTTTCAGCCTAACCACATGAATCCTACAGTCTGTATTCTGGGGTGAACCTTCATCAATAGGGATGCTAGGATTCGAGTGGTTAAAATGCACAGTGTGGCTTCTGGCTATAATAACTAAAAACCTAATAAACAAAAAAAAAAGCTGCTACAGGAAAAAACGCTTTTGTCTACTTACAACAAACGCATGCCATGAAACAGCACTTGCGTCAGCACAGTGTAAACATTGAAAAGATAAGGTTTGCCACAGTTCAGTGTTGCAAAGTGAACCCCTTTTCCACAATTTAAGTTAGTAGTGGCCTATTGACACTTGAAGAAAGCCGAGAGGAAGGAGACGTGGAATGTTTCAACATGTACTTAAACAATTTCAACCTGACATCCCCATTTTGAGCATGTTTCAGAAATAATCCAAACATCTATAAAAAAAGAAAACATGTTGTGAGCTTGTAGTTCTGCACTTATGCTATTTTTGGATTAGTGCTTAAGACTTGGTAAAAAATTCAGGGAATGATGATTGTACAACGATTCTGAAGTGATGTTTGGCAACTCATTGGTATCCCAGCTGGATCATCTGAGGAGAGGTGGTGATGATTCAGCCTTTTGTCCTTGTCTCAGGGTCTGCTGGTGACACGCTGGCAGGTCGGCTATGACTCAGAATCCTGAAGAAAGGACACACATGAAGAATATTACTCATGTTCATCACACACAAACACGCAAACACACACACAGTGGCTGTGTAGAACATAGAATTCTGAAGCATTTCCACATAAAGAAAGGTTCAGTGAACACTGAGCAAAACAAGTTATCCAATCAGCCTCAAGGGCAGAGACAGTCAAAGGATGCGAATGAGAGAAAATCGAATGACCATAGTAATTTACCGGTGAATCCATGGAGACGAGATTCTGTGACACAATAATGTTCTGGTCAGTTTCTTTAAAGCAGATAGGGCTAAACAATGAAAAACAAACAGCTATGCATAGGCAGACACAGTATACTCCTTCAAAGTATTAACAATTCTTGGGTAGGGGCTGCACAAGAAAATGTAGCATGCATTCCTTAAAAAACAAATGTAGTTTAGAAACCGCACACACCGTACACAGCACCATGTCCTACTGAGCACACATTCTGTCTGTTCCGTTTGTAGCGCCATCCATCATTTTAGCCCAAAGCACTGAGCACCACCATTTGTCCATTGGCTAATCAAGGAATACTGGTCAGGATATATTGGCTTGTTATTGGACCTAGTGTAATAAACAGCTCTCGGCTATATACGGATACGGTACTATGAAATGAAAGGTTTTCAAAGTGGGGCAATTGGAGAAGGAGAAACTATAAATGTAATTGAAATTAAATTCCATGAGATTATTGTGCTAGCTGAACCACATTCAACCTGGCATCCCTAATTTGGTAAGAGCAGTAGGAGAGCCACAGCGAGAGGCTATATGCCATTTGAAGGGTCCTTAGCATGTTCTGTTTGTTTGGGAACAAACACGCACGCACGCACACGCAGATCCAGCATCCCAGAAAGATGGAGGACAGTGGGTGGTTTAAGAGGGAACTAAGACAGACAAGCAAACTGAGACTGGCTTCTTGATTTACACAAGTGACCCAGCCAGTACCAGTCCAGTAGTGAGCGTGCATGTGTGCGTGCATGCATGTGAAAGAATATACTTTTGCTTACTTTCACTGAGGGTTGGGGACTGAGCCTCAGGAAGGCAAGCACAGTGTTGTCCTCCTTTGATTGAAAGAAATCCTCATAGTCCTGAAGGGAAACACCACAACATAAATACAGAGGTTACATAACCGCGCGCTATACAAGTCTGTAAAATGGGTTATAAACATCCACGAAATGAGCCCTTCCATCATCCAATGGTCGGATCATTCTGGCGTCATCAACGAGTAGTAGGATTACTACATTGACCGGGAGCGAACCAGAGCACATAATCTGTGCCATCATCCAGTGACTGGATTACGACAGGATTACACACAGCAACATGCAAACTCAGCAGAGGACATAAAGTGGTTTTACCTTTCACAAAGTGCTCACTGATCCACGTTAATATTAATTTGCACAATGTGCTACCACACTATGCAGGCTAATTGTTTGTCCTTCATTTTGCTTGGCATTAGCCTTAGCCATGAATGATAAAATAGAACGAAAAAATAACAAAAAAAAGATGACTGACTCATAATGCATTTTTTGATATTAAAATGTACAAAATGCTGAAAGAAAAGTTCAAAACAACATTCAAGGATAAAAAAAATGCCATACTGTCTTTATATTCTGGTGTACTAGGCTGTAGAAGCAGCTGTCTTGTGAGAAACATTGGGTGTTATTCATATTTGACCTTGTCCTAACAATCTGAATATTATTTAGAACCAAGGCGCCACTACTGCATGCTGGCCTAGTATTTATTATTTTGAGTAGAGCATGGCTCTATGACACACGCTCCCCTCCGGTGTAGAACTATGGTCTGAGTGACCCCCGCATTTAGCAGAGAACTACTACCACTGCCCTGTGTGTGTTTAATGTACTTCTCCCATGAACTCATGTAACAAACTTCTATCTTACAAATACCCAAGCATCGCCGACTTGTTTGCCGTGACATTCTGATTCATGCAGAATTCCTAGACAAAAGTCACAGAGCAATCCCATGATGTGAAAAGATTGTGTTTCCAAAATCAATCTACAATATACAATGTTTTTATTGCAATAGCAAAATGAATTAAAACTAAATAGAATTGCATGTAAAATTATCTTGGTTTTAGTTACTAACTATTGTAAAAATAACTAAAACTGAACTCAAACACCAAGCTAAAAAAGATATATTCCAAAACAATAGTAAGTCTCATGCCCAAAATAGACTCCAGGTTGGAAATGTTTAACCACTTGAAAACTTTCAGGAGATAACAGATCGCATTATGGCACATTTAGCCAAAGGATTTCGTGTAGACGGAAAAATCAGTCCAAGAGTACAGTTGTCTGTTTTAGCAAGAAGAATAGAGGGCTTTATCTTTTTTTATGATTAATATTATTTATTATTTTCAGAACAGAAACATTCAGAAAAATGCAGTATAGAGGGCTTTATATATTGGTAAATAAGACAGTTTGTATAGTCATACCCCACAGTAGATGTCCTCGTTGAAGATCTGTGGTGGCACTGGGTTGCCCTTCGCTGGCTGCTTGTTCTGGGGGATGTTCCGGTTCATCCACAGCCGCTGCTCCTCCAGCATGGTGATGTCTACTTCCTGGAAGCTAATACGATTGGACTCCAGGAAGCCCACGACATCCTGCTGATGCTTCTTCACCTAAAAGGGTGTGGAGAGCAGAAAGGAATGGAGGTTGATGAGTGTGGAGAGGAAGTTGTCAAAGGAAGGGGGGCAATGGAGTGAATACATTATGAAAATGTCAGGTTTCAAACTTTTTCATCTCAAGGAACCCAACCCCCATCTGAAAATATTCTGCAGCAGAGAATCCCAAACGTAAAATATTATGTTAAAGTGGTTAAACTAATTTCGATGCTATATTAACAAATTTTGCTGGGGACCTTTCAATAACCTCTGGGGGTCCCCCAGACCCCACCTTAAGAACCACTGCTTTAAGATATCATTCACTAACAAAATATCCTTTAGTTCGTTCAGCCTGACAACCTATTCCCTGTACAATCCTGAGTGACATGGCTAAATGAATGAACACTGCAGATTTTCCTGTAAATGCTTTCCAATGCAGTTTTGCTCATCTGTATGTGACATCCTACCGTATATTGGGTCTTTGCCATGGGGTCAGATGTTTAACACTTTAACACTCCTGTAATGAGATGACACAGGTGCATGGGTTCACTGCACATACTGTGCAAAGGCACGTCACGTCACGCACACACCGTGCATATTATTGATTGCACTGTCTCTCCCCAGACTGTAATGTGGGCATGATTATTGGGGTTCGACCTTGGGTTTGAAGGCATCCTTTTCCCCCCATTTCTTTAATCTAGTTTTACATCAATACAAATGACAGGAGTGGCACATCCAAGCCGCTTGTTTTCAATGCTGTCATTATTTCTTGTCATGTATTTATCTGTACTGCATTGGACCAGTTGACAGTTGACAATATATTGTTGCTTTCCGAAGGAAACCAAAATATACATTTTTAAAGGAAATTAAGAAAACCATTATATGTTTTAAACAATGCAATACTGCCTTGGTATTGTTGGTATTGTGACTTTAGAAGTTTAGATATTGTCAATGACTTGCATGAGAAGGAGAGAGGTGGTGGAGTTATTTGTTATAGCAGACGGTTTCAGGGTCCAATGGAGTTAAGAGGTTTTGTCCAATGCATTTTTTACTACTACTACTTCCTGTTGGTTCAATATTTTCAAAACAACACAAAAGGGTGTTCAATAGCACTGATTTATGGAGAAACAAAAATCAAAACCCTCAAAAATTGAGTTATGAGGTTTCCTCCAGACAGCAACGAAATGTACATTCTTGTAAGACTTTCTATATATTATTTTTTTGATTTGTTGATTTATATTATATTATATATTTATTTTGTTTTGCTCTACATACAATTTGCACATGGCATGGGCATTGATATCTCACTTAAAAGGACTTAAATACCAAAAGAACTTCAAAAGGGACTCAGATTTTTGGCTTGAGTTGAAATAACCAGATTTTATTTGGGCTTTGTAAACCATCCTTTCATAGAGTTACACAGGCTCAACGGTGTTCTTCCAGATGGTATGACAACTGTACACATAAACCATGTGTGCAGGGAAACTGTTTGGATTTGTGTTTGTGAGTTTGAGAAATTAGACATTCTCGTATGGTGAAGTCAGGAAAAGATGGAATGGAAAACTCCCACGCTTCTCATGGGTTATTAAAAGATCCCCTCACACACATATACACAATTCAAACTTCCTGTGCTCTACTGAAGCAAGGGACCATTTTGAGGCCGAGGGAGCAGAGTTGGTGGATCATCCCCTTTCTTCTCTGGAAGAAATCATCTCACAAGTCATAACTTAAGCATTGTGAGAAATATCATATCCTATAATAATGTGTTCCACGTGTGTGCAATGTGCATTCAATTCTATTATGTGGCAGCTTCCGCAGTGATTATGAATACATTCCATTTATGGTGACACAATTTTGACCAATTCCTCTTCTTTACCATTCACAGTACTACATTTAATTAAATTGATGATATCCTATCAAAAAAGGGCTCCTCTACACTGCAGGAATCAAATTGTTGCGGGTGTATGGCTGTTGTCTGTGTGTGGGTATGAGCTTGTGTTAGTGTTTTGTTATAAGGATGGTGCTGCCTACAATGAGGCTATTGTTCTGCCTTAAACACAAAGGACTGAAGATTGCTCTGAATTATGCTTAGTTAAGAGTAGACACTCAAACAATACAATAACAGCATGCCAGACATAATACAGTAGTCTCATTTGTAATAGCTTATCACTATCAGTATATGGCCATAAAGCAGCAGACACAAACTGTAAATAACAATCTGCAAGGATATATACTGTTTTATATGGATAAAGGTATTTTGTTCAGGCTAGCAGTTAAAACGTTCCAACAGTTGCTTGAGACAACACGACCATGCAGCATCTACTGTACCTCCAAGCTGAACAGACAGCATGTGTGTAAATAATGAAAGAGGTGCCCCTGGTGAGTGCAAGTGATTTTTATGCCAAGAGAAGGATGTATTCAGATTAGGGTGAATACATACATGTCATTAAGAATACATACACTTTGTGATTAGTGATATTCTGATGCATGGATTAAGCAGGGTTAAAAATGTAAATCCTTCACAATCACAAACAGCACTGGGCCACAATACTGCCATGTTGGTGTGTGTGTGTGTGTGTGTGTGTGTGTGTGTGTGTGTGTGTGTGTGTGTGTGTGTGTGTGTGTGCGTGTGTGCGCGTGCGTGTGGTGTGTGCGCGCGCGCAGGTACGTCAGCATCAGTTCTCTGTCCTTCAGTCCAGAC
>OOFJ01096626.1:0-11097 GCA_900323375.1 Benthosema glaciale
TAATATGTTACTCTGCCAAAAAACGCTTTAGTTACTAGTTACTTTTTATGAAAGAAATACAATATTTAAGGTGTTTTTATTTTTGTTGTAGAGGGCAAGTGTAACGTTTTAAGGCATATTTGTCTTATTAGCCAGGGTTCACTGCAGTTCAGATTGTTGATTGTTGAGTTCCAAACGTTGAATATGCAGCAGAAAGGTCTGATGAGAGACTGTTCAATATTTTTGTTTTAGATTTAGTTTTTTGTTGTACAAGGAGCTGTCTAAACAGATTGTGTTATTTTGCGGGTGGAAGGGGCCCGGTTGAAAAGTAATAAGTAACTATATTACTCTGGATCCAGTAATAAGTAAAGTAATATTTATTACTTTTTCTAAGTGGTAATAAGTAAAGTAAAGATATTACTCTCCTAAGTAATATTGCCCAACACTGCTCACAACATATTGCCTCTGTGACACTTTGTGAACTTGAAGATCTGATATTTGTGCCCTCTGAGACACTTGCACGACGGAGTAAACATTTTGCATTACAGAGACGCAGTGTGTATGAATGTATAAATATGAACACTCAAACATATGAACACTGTTGCAATCCGTGCACATAGAAACACAAGCGATCCACGCACGCACGCATGCACACACACACGCACAAGGCTGCAACAAAATTAGAATAGCGAAAACCCAATAATGTGATTAGCTCATCATAAACAGCATCTTTCCCCTTTGACGTCTTTGACTGAAGCGGGTTCACCTTGTGTATTGCATTAGTGAATTGTTTTGAATAGTAAATCATAGTGTTTTGGCATATTTCGCATTTGTTGAGACATTTGCCTTGCTCGACCTCCCAGGGAGTTTGACAAAATAGTTCAGCTCAGTTAATAGCGTAGGCCGTGGACTGAGAAGCAACGTGTATTAGCTAGAGGCTTCGATTGGATTTTCTTTTTCTAGCCACTCAGAATTGAAAAGGCAGCGAGCCAAAGGTACCTGTCTCATTATAGATGTTCTCAATATGCACACACACACACACACACACACACACACACACACACACACACACACACACACACACACACACACACACACACACACACACACACACACACACACACACACACACACACACACACACACACTCATACTGATACACTCACCTCACACAACCTCTTTCCTTGTTCACTTTCTCATTGCAGTGACAAAAACCAACCTGTCGGTGCATGAAGATAAATACAGGGTTCCTTACGTGAAGGTGAGTGATTATGCACTTTGATGTGATTCTAAATGACCGTGTCGCGTGTGCTATCTCTTCATTATGCACATGTAGGGCCTTCCATTTACATATAGTACAATTTGGTGGATTCTAATTCAAACTGACGGAAACTGCTTTTCAGTGTGCGCATTTATGATTGATGATGGGGCACATTGGTGTATAGATTTGTGCACAGATTTTGTGGTAGTGTGATTTGCCTTTAAGGTGTTGTTAGATACGATTGATCTCAGACACTATGGCGTAAAATTCTCCATTCATTTTCAATTTTCACGCCAAAGGGTCACCATTCAACTCCTTGGGTCCAAGCGGTTGCAAGAGTTAACGCTAAAACGGTGACTCTTGACCCCTTTGGTGTGGTTTGGTCCATTGAATTCCATGTGTTGAATCACTAGGGACAACATGCACCAACGTGCGTCAACGTGCCGTGCATCAACATGCGTCAACATATCACAGGACATATCACACCGCAGGGACAACGCTAAAACCGTCTTGACCCTTTGGTGTGGTTAGGGCTTAACTGTCTAAGTCTTTGTGTCATGCAGGGCTGCACAGAACGGTTCGTCACGAGTCCAGAGGAGGTGATGGATGTCATTGACGAAGGCAAAGCCAATCGTCATGTTGCTGTCACCAGTGAGTCACTCCACTGCTCTCTCAATCTCGTGTCTCTCTTCAGGCCAGACATTTATTTCATACTTACTAAGTGTCAAAGTTCAATGCAGAGATAAAAATCACACCCGAGTGAAGTGAGGGCCGCTCTTATCATTGTACATAACCATGATGTAATGATGTGTCTATTTGCTCAGACACTATGACGTAAAATTCTCCATTCATTTTCAATGGGAATTTAATGTTTGCGTAGGACAAAGTCTGTGGACAAACGCTGGATATAGGAGGCCCCCTTTAGAGCCCCTTAAAAAAAGTGCACTACCACCCATGATTTGGCCATCCGAAAGGCAGTTTCAGATGCTGTCCTCTCCGAGCTGTTAGATGCAAGGGAGAATAGGTCACCTTGAGGCTGAAAGTGAATGAATCACTGAATATTTCCTCTCCTCCTTTCCTCTCCTCCGCTCCACTCTGCCTCTCCTCTCTGCTCTGCTCTGCTCTCCTCTCCTCAGACATGAATGAGCACAGCTCGCGGAGTCACAGCATCTTCCTCATAAACATCAAGCAGGAACATGTGGAGACCGAGCAGAAACTGTGCGGAAAGCTTTACTTGGTTGACCTCGCTGGCAGTGAGAAGGTAGGAGAGAGGAGAGAGGTGCTATATAGAGTCAAAAAAGACAAATACACACAATGGAGCACTTGGGTAGCACAGTGCTCCATTGGTATGTTTCCCTCCACATTGTAGAGTAGGGGTTATCCGCAGTGCCTCCGGCATGGTCGGGCACTTCAGCGAACACAGTTTGAGGCTCATAACTTGTTGTGCCGCGACATGCTGTGAGCTTGTACATCGGCTATTGAAGGGTGGGAGCCGACTCAAGCTGGTTGGGTCGGCATGCGTGGGAAGGACAGCGTGCTACTTCGCATGCATTACGCCCTCCCGGTGAAACTTGTCAGGTGGAAAGAAGCAGCTGCTGACTATGGGTCTCTACACCCTCCCACATGACCATCACCAGGGGTTTACAGTGACACACACGCGTGGGGGGAATTGTCATAAGTGCTAAATTGGAAGAAAGGGGGAAGAAAAATGACTGGAAAGAAACACACAGTGCACGTTCATTGCCTGCATGGTTCTGTAGCTCTGGGACCAAAGTTCTTCTTTTAACAATGGCTGCTTTTCAAGTGTCAATGCATGAAATCGCCACAGGCAGAACTGAACCTGTCACCCAGGGAGCTAACAGTGCATCTCTCTGCCAGCAGGTAAAATCTGTTTAACCCATTTACTGTAGGACTGAGGCTGAGGGGTTCCCGTTCTGAATAGGTTTGTATTGAATGTTTGCTTCAGAGTGTAAGTCGGGTGGGAGTTAAACCTTTGGGGAAATCCCATGGCCCCACTGAATACATACAGTACAAGCTTGTTGAATTGACGAGAATCAAATGGTAACTGTAATAGTGCCCAGGTCCGTTCAACCACCACAGACGTCTTTTCTCTTCAAAGACCTTCAAACCACAGAGGGCAGAAAGAAAGTGTACAGCAATTGCCCCCCAGACTTAAACTGATAACCGGTGAAAGTTAACTGATGGCAGAGTCATCACCTCAGTATAAAAAAACGCACAAGATGAGACGGGAGGGAGGGACTAATGTACATCAGAGACGTGATTGACTGAGCTGAGTTGGACTTCTTGATTCCTGGATGTGCTTCTATACTGCTGTGCTGGTATTGATGCCGAACATAAAGGACATCCCTGGAGATACCCATGCATTTAGCTAAGTTTGCTGTAGACGATGCCGAGGGTCACATACTCTGGATATATGCTGACTGTTGTGCTTTTAAGATAATACGTGCTGATGTAGTGTCTCTACAACCCATCTCAGTGGTCCCTGAGGGAGAAGGGAATGGCAATGCTCCAGTAACTCCTTAGACTCTCAGACTAAATATTATTGACTGACTGTGTGATATTTGTACTTTATTTTGACAAATGTTGGAAAGATGTGATTCTCCTGTTGCTCTGTTACTGTCGCACACTACTTGTAAGTCTACGGCTGTCCCAAGGAAATGTCCCACGAAGCATTCCTGTAGGGCTGTCAGAATCCCTCTAGAAATCGAGTTCACTTTCCAATGACTCCTTATGTATTTTTCACATTATAGTGCAATTTGTCGTTATCTTATTAGGTAAATCACATTTATTTTCCACCCTGCAATGTCAGCTGTCAGTTGACATCAAAAACTCTAGACTTAGAGTGGCGGAGCTTGTCCGCAGGTGTTGCACTTTGTGATCTAATGCCTTTTTGTGTGTGTGTCAGGTCAGTAAGACGGGCGCAGAGGGATCCGTGCTGGACGAAGCAAAAAACATCAACCGGTCTCTGTCTGCCCTGGGGAACGTCATCTCAGCCTTGGCTGAAGGAACGGTACGATGCTGTCTCCATGCTCATCTTTGCCATAGGCCTCTTTCAATTGTAATTACCTGAAACACCAAATTAAGACCAAATTGACGCACCAACAATTCCAGTAGGTGAACAGTAGCTTGTATGTCATGTTATAGACAACACTGGCTAGTGATCTGAAATGTCAACCTTTTTACATGTAAGGACCCCCAGCTTTATATCGTCTCTGTCGTACAGAAACCAGCTAACTACATTTTTGAGCTTTTCATTTTTTCTTAGGAGAGCAATGTGACAAGAAATGAGTTGTGACTGAAACTGCAACTCTGTGAGCCCCTCTTTACAGAAGTTGAAAAATAACATTTTGGAGCTGGCTGGTTTCTGCCTGACAGCAGTGATATGCGTTAGGCCCCAGACCCACCTTTTGATACACTGTAAAACCCTGAGTGTTAATTTAACTCTAGGAGATGACAAATAGGTCCATTTGTTTCCATACTCTCAGAGTTACAGACCTGCAAGGAGTGGGACCCCTGGGAGAGTTACCTAAACATTATTTATACATTATGAATACTAATGCTAAATCTGTATAGTTAAATGTCCCCGAATGACCTTCCCGGGTTCATAGAATTAAACCATCCGACCTTAACTTACAAGCCCTGTGTACACACTCATTTATATGTGAATAGTGATTTATTTACTAGTAATTTCTTTGTCAAGGACAGTTCTTTTGTCAGGTCGAATAGAGACGTGAACGCGCATCCTGAGCAGTCAGCTTATCTTCCCAAATGTTGGCGGCTGTAATTTATTTCTACTGTGTCAAAGTGTCCTTGAGCAAGACATTTAACCCCTGCTGCCTCCGGGTGCTCATAATGACCATATGAGCAGCCAGCAGTTGGGCGAAGCTTGAACTAAATAATAATGAACAAAGATCTCCCCCTATTAATGAAGTCATTGATTGCATCATTCTGCGTTATGAGTGTGCAGTGTCTCCCCTAAAGACATCCCCCCAGTTGTTCCTGATAGCTAGTGTAGCAGCAGTGGCCCAGTAAAGCTGCAGAGCCTCCGCCTGAGGACCAAAATTATGCCTAAAAAAAGGTCGACACTATAGCACCTCAACTGAAATGTGTGAGTATTAACACTTTACTCATGCGAGTAAGGTGTGAATGCAATTTTTTAGTTCCTTCGCTGTGTCTTGCTGTCACTGCAAGGCCACTTCCTCAGAGATAAAAAATGACGGGTGCAAATAAATGTGCACGGCATAATCCTGAGTCCACTTTTACCCTCTCACGGGGAGGCTACACTGGGGACGGAACGGAACCATACGCAGCCAGCTAGGTGGATGCGCCGACAATTTGTCAGTCCCGCGGGGAGTTCCATGTTTACTTGCAGCAAAGGGCTGTGTAACCCCCTCGGACATGAAGAAAAATAGAGCACTTGCGTTAAAAAAAAACATTCACGCTCAGAGCTTACACGTCACACAACCTGTGCACCGCAGCCGGGTTCCAATGATTGGCAGCGTACCGCTGTGGGGACAACTCCAGGCCCTCAGAGTTGAGCTAATTAAGCGGATTTTGTTCTGTGGCGATGCAGCATTTCCATATAAAGTCTGTTTTATATATTTTTTTGTGTGATTCATGTTCTATCTTTCTTTCTTTTTTTTCTATCTCTTGCCTAATTCTCCAACCCCCACCAACCGCACTCCCGATCTCATTATAGAAAAGCCACGTGCCGTATCGTGACAGCAAGATGACACGTATCCTGCAGGACTCGCTGGGCGGGAACTGTCGCACCACCATGTTCATCTGCTGCTCCCCTTCCAGCTTCAATGACGCTGAGACCAAATCCACCCTGATGTTTGGCCAACGGTAAGGCAAAGCCTGCATGTCCATGCTCACTGAGCCGCAGATGCTTTTCTTGCTGTGAATATCTGCTTTGCCCCCGATGCAGAAATACACAATTCACTCAGATAGAGCTTCAGAGAAGTTTTTTTTTCTTTTAAAGTCGGTGGCAAGGGTGTAATTGTAGCCCTCCGGGATAAGCTGCAACCTAGTTGCAGGGATTTGGGGTTCTTGGCGGCTTTCAACTCCTCCTTTGCTTGACTCTAATTGTCAACGAAGCTCGCACAATAGAGTGATTTATACTGATGGTGGCACGCACTGAAAATAGCCGATGTACAAGCTCACAGCATGTCGCGGCACAACAAGTTATGAGCCTGTAGATTGACTATTTTCGCTGTGCGATACCATTATACGACAAAATACTATTACATTTT
The DNA here is from genome assembly GCA_900323375.1 of Benthosema glaciale. Classification (NCBI taxonomy): domain Eukaryota; kingdom Metazoa; phylum Chordata; class Actinopteri; order Myctophiformes; family Myctophidae; genus Benthosema; species Benthosema glaciale. Next base: position 6,517 of record OOFJ01096626.1, read on the forward strand.
ATGACACAATCTCCCTGGAAGGCTCTACTGTCTCTTTTTATTTTCCTCTTACTAATTAATTCCCTACACATAGCCTGAAAAGAAACTGCAAGTTTAAATGAATTATATATGACTGAGTGTCTCCCAGTACTATAATTTTGAGGTCAATTGACTTTAAAGTTGTGTTTCTAATAAATAATTAGTATAATAATAATAAAGGCTTGCGTAAACTCTACGCATCAGTACCATAGATTAGGATATTATTATAACTAGAGCGAGTGGTGCCTGTTGGGCACTGGCCTACTTGGAATGATGCAAACTGGAAATGCATGCCCCACCCAGATATTATGTCTGTGTCCCTTTTATGCCCAAATATGGAGTCAATGCAGACTTCAGAATGATGTCAGAACAGGCCAGCTCTGGACACTGGGCCGGGGCCCTGTCCAGAGCCCGGACAGAGGCCTTTTTGGGGCGGTTCTGGACAACCGTGGGTACGACCGTCTCGACACCGAGCACTGCACCCCCTGTAGGGGTGTGGGAACGCGTGTGAAGGCGTTGAGGTGAACGGTTCTCGAGTTACGTGAATTACAGACAGTACATACACACACAGAGAATTGGTGCATTTATAGTTAGATGTACAATTTAGATTTGTACCTTCGCTGGGGGATTGAGGATTCTACCTAAAAAAAAGAAAATAATATAGAATATATAATGTATACAAAATACAAGGGTGATTCATGATTGAGCAAAGCTATATAGAATATCATGCATTAATGCAGCAGAAGGATGAATAGGTTATCACCATTTTCATTAACTCTGGGTCTTCAGCAGATATGGCAGATAATGTGTGGCTAGTCGCGCATGAAATTAAGACATGGTTTGTGGGTTTTGAATTACACTTACACCCATCGAGGATATAGTCCTGTACAGTAGAGAGTCGTTCTCAGAGTGGACCAAGGGTCCTTGAGCGGGTTCCAGAGTGCACTCAAGCAAAATGTACAGTATATACCCTTAATATAGCTTCAGTTTAACCACTAGCTTGGCTATTTTGGCCTGTATAGTATCTCTCCTCTGTTTCAATCTCACTGCCACCTTTCCTTTCCCCCTGGGGATCATAAAGGTTTATCTGTATCATTTCTCTCTCTCTCTCCTCTCACAACCCCATTCACTTTACATTTTCTTACCTCCCCTCCCCCCATCAGAGCTAAGACTATAAGGAACACGGTGTCGGTGAACCTGGAGCTCACAGCAGAGCAGTGGAAGAAGAAGTACGAGAAGGAGAAGGAGAGGAACCGGAAGCTGAAGGAGACCGTCGAGAGACTGGAGACCCAGCTGAGTCGCTGGAGGAATGGTAAGTTTTGCACACAAAAGAAATCACAACTTTGTTCTATATTCTATCTAGACCAATCATTGGTAATTCCCATTAAATTATTAGGTGGCGGAGTGTGCGTGTATGCGTAGTTCACGCGCATGTGCGGAATCCTTTTTTTCTTTTTCTTTCTTTTTTTTTTTTCTTTTTAAACACAATATAGCCTAGTATGCATACAGAACATTTGCAGTTAAGTTGGCACAGCGGCCCGACTGAGAATACAGATATAACATTAATTAGTTGTTATAGGGTTGGTGGCCCATCACCAGAACAGTAAAGTAAAGTAAGGCTAAATACCTGCTGCGCGTTGTTGCCGTCCTCTTCCTCCATGCTTCATTCTATCTGGACTAGTCTTTTTTATTCATTTGGACCCACCAAAGCATACTAGATGCTTTCTAGATTTTGTTCCTGATTGAGAAAAGTCGCAAGTCGGGTGTATTTGCGCAATTTCATATTGGCAAGTTGACCAGTCAGTTCTATTCTAGACATGGTTCACATGACGCTCGTATGACAGAAAACAGAACGTCTGCTATGCTGTACCCAAGGCTAAACTCCAAGTAGCAGTTAAAAATGATATGTTCCATTATTCCATATGCAACGACAACAGATGCACAAGTCGAGAAACTTTATTTAGTTACGCGCGGTCATAACACAGGTTTGACGATGTGTCAAGGTCTCATAGTCATCTATTACCTCTCAAAGCAGGCACCCATTTCAAAATAAGGGTGTAAAGGTGTTTTTCTTTTGTACTTCATTCATCATCATACTTGATCATTCAATCCGTGTTTCATTTTGGAATCGTACTGGAAATAGAAGTACCTACTGTATGAGCAGCAGAATAAGCCTATATTGACTTGGAAATGAAACTAAAATAAGAAATAGATTAAATACAGACGTTTGGGGTGGTGGTGCGCCTACAGGCAGCAGAGCGCGTCTATAGGTGCAGGAGGGAGGTTCTGGAGCTGAGCTCCAGCATTAATTAAGCACTGGTCAGCACTGACAGCTCTGACTCACAGAAACCATTAAGTGGTAAGTAGCATGGGAACCAACGTTTCCAGAGCCATGGGGCCTATAGGTCAGGAACCTGTCTCTTCGTTTCCTGAGCCTGAGGCAGCTTGATGTTCAACTAAGTACACCCCGTGGACAATGGCGCTACATGTCACACAATCCAATTAACACTTGCTGACTGCCAAATAGGGATACATTGGGTACCATTTTCAGTGTCTGGTATGGTATGATTTGTCCGGTATGGTATGATTTGGCTGGGGATTGAACGCTGCATGACCTCCAGACCCACAGAAACTGCACAGAATATAAACTATATGTGCATATGTGCTCTCTCTTCCTCTTTAAGTCTTTCACTCGTGACTGATACAGCTTTTTCCAGCAATTTAAGCTTTATTTCTTAGAAACGAGAGGGACAGGAAACCAAGAGGCACCCGAGACATGATGGGAATATGATTCAAACTCAGGTCCTTCATTCACAAGGAGAAAAAAAAGGTCTGTTCTACTAAGTGGCCGAGCCAACAGGCAGGCACCACTCAGGAATGACAATTTGACCAGCCCTGTTAGTCCCACTGGAACAACTTTGCTCAGTCTGCAAAAATTACCCTCACTATAATTTGAAAAAAGGCCAGAGGAGACAAGGCTGCCAAACAGCATTTTGGGTTTGTGCCGAAAATGCTTTGAAAAAAAGCTATCCTCTCTTTTGTAAGGTTTTTAGAATGACTGGATTCCCTGGTATTGTCCCAGAGACCATGGAGTCATTATTATGTTCCATGTATCCCTCCCTGTGGTAGTAGATAAGTTAACAGCAGATGAGCTTTATGTTTCAATCATAACTTAATTGCCAAAGGAATAGGAACAATATTGTGCACTCACACACACATGCATGCACGTGTGTGTGTGTGTGTACACACAAACACATATACACGTACTGTACATCATCTCCCATGATGTACAGTGCATACTGACTTTCTTTCTCTCTCTCTCTCGCACGCACGCACGCACGCAAATTACTGACCGCGCTATCTCCCAGTAGGACTAGGGTGTGCCGTGTGGGTCGTTTCAAATGTCAATTGATGCACTCCGGTGGTGTGGTGTCAGTGACATTCTAGCCATTGAATCCATGCATCATGTCTACAGTGTCCACTCACTGTGTGTGGCTGTGAGACAGCTGGTCCAGAATGCTAAAACACTTTCACACATCTTCATTCATCCTTGGATAGCATCGCTGTCGGGCAGAAACCTTGTATGTCCAAAACGGTTACTTTTCAGAAAATGGGAAAGAATGAGTTCCAGTGGTCGGATTCGATGTATAGTGCACAAGCACACAGTCGCGCAGTCACGCACGCAGTCACGCACGCACGCACGCACACTTCCTTAGATTTTATTTCACTCCCAATTTATTGCATTTAATTTCCTAATGGATCATTTTGACAACATGGTTGGCCCTCGTCTGCCCTCAGTGCTACTGTATTGCCTTCCTCAGGCCACCGTGTCCCATAGATGGAGCCTGTTGACCTGCATCTGATGTACTGCTTGCCTCACGCCTTATTTCAAGGATGCCCTGAGAATTTGAAACGCCACAACAGATGTGAGCTTGGAGATCAGCTATTTTCTCTACTTTTAAATGATAAACGATGAAGTAAGAGTAAGCCATTAATTTACACAAAAAGAAAACACCATAAAATATGGAAAAGGTACAAGGTCTCTTCCCGACAGAAATGAAATATCATAATGATGATTCACTACGAGGTCAGTAAGGTCTTTGTTTTACTTTCATTCAGATAAGATAGTAGAGAGAACGAGAAGGACACATGACACCGGCAACCATTTTATCTGGGGGGGTGGAAGGGTCCGGGAGCACAATACCACCTCCAGTGTAACATTTACATGTTTTGAGCCCTATATATTCATAGAAAGAAAAGTAAAAAATAGACCATCTACAATCTCACAACAACAATCTCACAATTTGTGACCCATTGTGAGGTTGTATATCTGCTAATTTTGTTATTTTGTTAATAATAATGAAATATTGGGATCTTTTGAAAGCATATCGCGTCATGAAAATGAATCACCAGAGGTGGGATATCAAGGCCGAGGCATCGTTTAACCCCCTCCCCTCCCCCCTAGCAAATGGAACCCTGAACGCCTCATTCTCCGCTGGCGACCCTGGCGCCGGTATAGCGACTGATCCCCCGAGCTGTTTTGTTGCCTCCTTCGTAGGTGAA
>OOFJ01096639.1:0-10446 GCA_900323375.1 Benthosema glaciale
CCGAGGGGCAGTTCCAAACAGATTCCAAAGTCTCACTTTGGGAAATATAATTAAAACTGAGGAGTGCCAGACCTAATCTGCCCAGGGATTTTTTTTCCTGTGGCAGTTTGGGCTGGTTTCCAGGCTAGTAGCCTATAGTATTAGTATGTAATACATTTTGAAATAATAGTGACATTAAACTGTTAATTTTGCTGGGGACCGCCTGGAACTTCTAAATGACCCCTTGGTCTAACTGTGAGATGGAACCACTATTGCTTTTTAGACAGCCTTCAAGTTTGCAACCACAGCTGCTTTCTGTGCTTTTACTTACACAGTGTGCCCACTAGAGGGCACAGTAAATTTAGTGATGATCATAGAGACTACTAATTTCCTCCAGAGGTTGCAGCCTACTGTAGCTGGTATTTCTTTCAGAGCAACAGTTTAAATTAGAGAGATACTCTGAGATTTATTTTATAGATCTATGTTCATATTTATAACGTCAGTGTTAAATTCTGAAATATGAAGCCCTTTTTGCAAAATACAAAACCTGATTCAATTTAATTGACCACTGGTCTGTTACTGTACAAAATCCCCTCACGCTTTGACTGGAGTCTGACTCAGCAGAGATGATCAGTTCACTTTGTGATGAGTGGGGCCCAACTAGAATGCTCACAGCAAATAATTATGTAAAGGCTGCACCACCAGAACTCTGTCCACCTAGCCTGGCTAATAAGCCAGACTAATATAGCCAGACTGTGGCAGAAAAAAAACATTTTTTTCAACAGCTGATTCGGTCTGGCTTATTAGCCAGGCTACTGTCCACCTTTATGATGCCTTAAGTAAGTGTGTTCCTTTTCTGCTCATCAGATTGTACCTTCTCCTTTAGTAGCTGTTTGTTTGCAATTTGTAGTTATGGTTTTGTCATTTGTTGTAAGTTACCTTCCCCATGTTGTATGTACTTTGGTTGATATTGTTTTCCTTTGTCTATAGTGTAAAATCATCATCACCTCACTCATCATCATCATCATCATCATCATCATTGTATCACTGCCATGCCACTGCATGTACTGGCATCAATAAATAAGAACTTTAATTATCCATCTGGTCCCCTGGTTATACTCCGATAGGAATCCTGATGCCTGAATATTATTTAATTCCCAGCAAACACAGTTAGCATGTTCTACAGTTTACTGTAAAGTGAGCGCCCCAGGGAATCACTGAGTGAAAGCATATTATTTAATTAAGACTATAATATCTCGCAGCTGAGCCCAGTTTAGATTAAAATCTCACAGTTAACTGTGTGGTGTGGTGTTTATTTGGTTTTATTATACATATGCCTTCATACAGCCTGTGAGCTTTCTAGAAATTCTGATATTTTAAATGTATTTTCAATTTAATGTTGTTGACACAAATTGTCTCAAATCACTGGGAGTCGGGGACCCTCCATCTGTGGGATATCCTCTCCTTTGGCTATGCAAATACAATGTTTTCATTGGTCGTTTCGTCGCTAGGCAACTCAGCACAGCCTCCATTCAACATCACACACACACACACACACACACACACACACACACACACACACACACACACACACACACACACACAGTACACACCCTCTCTCACACACGGCTATTACGCACACAAACTCGCCCCGGCAGCACCACTGTGCCCGAAGAGAAGACAACACACTGCACACCACAGCTCCTCTCTATAGTACACGGTAGGCTATTGTTACTCCATATGTATATCTGATTCTGCATGTCACATCACGGCTTTTACTGTGTAGAAAATTTCTAGAAGCATGCTCAAACATGTTCATGTTAGGGTTATGGGTTATGTAGTAGACTGCTTGGCCGCGTACGTCCCTATAGGCTGAGGATTTGTCAAACCTTTTTCGATTTTTTTTTCGAATTGCCAAAATTTTTAATAGAAATTATTTTCTTCTTCATTTTGTTGGGGGATAATTAACGGCCTCAATGACCCCGCGGGTATACCGAGCCCACTTGAGAACCACCAGCAGCTGGTTTAATAATATTACTAAAACAAAAGTGTAAGTGGATAATTGGACTCTTATCAAAAAGTTGCGTTGACACGCCCACCGCAGCGTATGGTGTAGCTGTAGGTTGTCGTGGTGTAATGGCTTTGTTTTGCAAACGCTGGCAAAATTGTATGATGATGAAGATAGAAGAGGCTAAACGTATACAGTAGTCAGTGTAGCCTTTGACGTTGTCATTGAAATGAAGCAGCGAGCGAGCGTACATATGGATGAATGGGCTTTCTCTCTGCACGCTACAGTGCAGCGTGCTCTCTGTGGGATTATGCAGGCCTTTGGAGAGAAAAAAGGAAAGAAAACATGCAACATGCACTTCTCCAGTCCATTCAAACATGCAGTATGCATGAATCATGATGAACCCGATACCACAGTAACCCAGTCTTCACTAAACAGTATAAAACCTCATTTACTGAGGTAGCCTAATTGATGTAGTATAGCATATAGGCGCGAACCCCCATCTGTTTTGTGCCAGTGACCCCAGAAGAGAAGATTTTAGTTAAAAAACTAAACAAAGAAAAACAACAATACTTTTAATATATATTTTTTTTCTTTTGTACAAGCAATATGTACAAGTTTGCAGTGAAGTGATGTGCTGTCAGCTTGTATAGTATCTGTAATTGTAATGTTTCAATAACCAACACATAATATATGGATGAAGTGGTTATGACTGTGATGCATGCTACATTAACTCATTTTCCTGGGGACCCTCTGGAAACCACCCGAGGACCCCCGAGGGTCCCTGGACCACACTTTGAGAACCACTGTCCTAAAACATAAACGACTGGCTTCAAGTGTCAGTCAGTGTGTGAGTGCAAGACCTCCATCTCAGATGTTGATTAATGCATTTGTCTTTCTTGGCTGAAAGCAAAATGTCAGGTTATCCGTTTATCTTAGTAACACTTGATTTATGGGTATCCCACACTATTTGGCTGTTGATGTTTTACGGTTTTATAGCATGACATTTATGAACCTTTCTTTGCTTCTAGTCATATTATTGTAGAAGATATTTTAAGGATTAATGTGGCTGCGTTATGATTTATTTCTTTGGCAGAGCATCATGTTTCTGTCAGGCTGTTGCATATCTTATTATGCTGAGATTTCTTGTGTTTGACCCTCTAGCATATGTAATAAGATGTTCCATTTGGCAACATCCACTCTGTTGACACTGTCCAAGTAGTTTTTAGTCAAGTACATAATGCAACTTAAAGTCTTTCTTGTGAAACATCTGATTTGTTGGGCATGATTTGGTATTTTTAACATGTAATCAATCATAATTGGCATCAATACTTTTGGAACATGTTTTTTCGTATTGTTGATGGGGGCAATTAAATGAATACAGGCCTTATATTTTAGGACTGTGACAGTGCACTGAGTGCAGTCAGTGTTTTAAAGAGGTGCATCCTTTTTGTACAAAACAAATGTATACATACAATATACTCATCCTTCCCATTAATTTTATTAAGCATAGACTACAGTGAGATCTCATTAGTTTGTTTTCATTCATAAACAAACAGGTGGCTCTTATTGGATTATTGGATTATTATTATATTGGATTTTAGAATAATACAAAATCCTCTGCTTGATGATTCAGGGTCATGCACAGACTTGTGTGAAGCTCTAATGTACGGAATTAAACTTAAAAAATGAATAAAAACTGAATTTAGACGAAGAGGAACATTGACTATTCATTACCAAGAGTGCATCCTATTTATTAGTAATATATTCATTAACCTGATAAAAAGCCTACGGTATCAACACAACCTACACAGGGTCAAGTTCACACTTTTTGGTGTGATCAAGCATGACATAGCTAGATTTACTGGGCCCTGTCCTGAAACCATGACTTCACAGTTCACACCCACATGTCTCGACCTTTCTCATAAATGCTGAGAAAGGTCTGGGGCTGTTTCCTTCTGCGTCTGTGTGTTATTAAAGGTGTTGCATACTTATTTGCAAGTGCTGACGAGCCGACTTGATTTGCTATTGTTGCGCATTTGGGTCTGCACTGCAGTGATGCACCCATCATACTCTGAAACCCAAACGATCCCAGATCTTTGGGTCTGATGCCGTGTTCTTAATTTCGGTGCGCTCGTACAAACTGATGTTTTAACCGATATTTTGTGCTTATTTTATTTATCCACAAATTCAGATTTTTATACAAACGTAGATCTGTAAAATATTTCACCACATATGCCCATCAATAATATAATAAAATCACACCCGTGTGAACTGAGTGGTGTGAGGTCTTCAGGACATCTTTTCAAGATGATCCAATACTTGTGATTGATTCTCTGATTGCTTTCCCTTTTATACACACTGTCCAGCACTGGTCTGATGTAACGTTTTACGTACTAGTCTTCACATGACTCTTATGTAATGATTCCTACCCGTTTGAACTCAAATTACTTCATACCTGTCTACGGTGGACAGGGTGTGACACGGGACGTTTCGGGTCCACACCAGAGCTGGTTGTAGGAGTGGTGTTTCACACCACTCAAAAATACACCCGCACAATGTTCATCTGAAGTAGGCAACGATGACGTCATCAGTGATGGCGTCAAACGTTGCCTCTTGTACCGAGCAGATAAGCAGTGTGCAGGCGTATTTTTCCATTTTTATTATTGATGTGCACTTACTACACACATGCTCCTAAGCCTAGGTGTGCAAAAATGTTTCTCTACCTGTGGTATGCCCAAAATATGGACGCCAAGATGAAAGTGATTCAACAACCTGGCCAAATCAACCGGCAAATCAATAAGCTATACTGAAGAATTTTGAGCACACCTGTTCCCTCCTTTCTTGCTAAAACCAGACTTCAGCCTAGCCTTGTATTGAATGAGAACAGGGTGGAAAGCAACTGTGGTTCAGTAAGAGAGAAATAAATGCCAGAAGTTGGATAATGGGTTTGGAATGATCTACAAAGTGTCTTGAAACTAGATCAGTTGATCCTGCTAGTGATGATTATATCCAGAATGAAAGAGTTGGAGGGTAGTACATGAATGGTCAATGTTTTTAGATGCCAAGGTTATTGTAATTTTCACTTTCTATCTGCTATGGCTGCTTTAATTTGGTTTATTTATTCATAGCTTTTTTGTGTTGTTTCTCTCTTGTAGATTTTTAAATTACACTGCTCTACAGTATGTGACCCAGATCTCCCTTGGAAAAGAAATCTCAAAGTGTTAAATCGCCTGGTTAAATAAAGGTTAAGTTAAAAGAGAGAACTGCTGGCACAGAAGGACAATCAAGCAGGTGCTTGGTCTGTATTGTGTCTACTCTGTGTTGACCTGATATCCAACACCTTTATATCTGAATTGACTTGCTGTCTTTCTCCATAAGTTGCATCTGTGGACTGAAATGGCTTCAGTTTCAAGTGATAAACAAACAAGAATTGAAATCAATGAATTGGCTGGGTGGCCCGCATGCGTCAAAGTAGTAGTTTTTGTTGAAGTAATAACATTGTGTCATAAAGAAGACCACAGTAGGCTACATGTGTTTTTGAAATGAGTAATGCAAATGGAAGTGATTTGCACAAATGCACATTAAGGAAATGGAAACATGTAAAAAGTACAGAATGCAACAATAGGCTTGTTTCTGTTGTAGGCTTGTTTTCCGCAAGCCACCCCGAACCATTGATAAATGACAGAGTTACCGTGTGGTAACCATAATGGCATGGCATGGTCCTCTTTATGATAAAATGTTATTATTTCAACAGAAATAACTGCTTTGACGGATGCGGGGCACTTTCAACAGCCAATTGCAAACATAGTTTTTATTAACAATAATAGTTCCAAAGGACTTTGATTTAAAACAGTAGCAAGCACTGATGTAGGCGCGACATCACCTACCGGTACATGTAGGCTAGTTAATAAAGGAGGACAGGAGAATGGATTGAAGCTGCGATTAAATGTATGGGAACGGGAATTATCACTGCAGCCACAACTATGTGTTATCAAATACATGCACTGTGACGCACACACTATGCCAGTAGCCTATATAGCCGATATAGCCGATGTACAAGCTCACAACGCGTCGCGCTGTGCATCATTTACTTATAATAATAATTACTTAAATGTATATTTAGGGAACGTGAATTAAGAGCTACTTTCACTTAAATGAGTGGGCTATCCAAATGGGTATTCATCCAATGCCCATATGTTAGTAGTCTTTATTTAACAGTACAGTTAGTGCTCAACTGGCGCAAATGTATGGTTTACCAACGACCAACTATCACATAACGGGATCGTTCCGTATTTGTAAACTGAAAGACGTCCGTGCAGTGTACTGAACTGATTCGAGATCGGGGCGGGGGTGCAATTTGTCCCGTATTATTATACTGGAGTTGTGGAAGAATGACACATGACGCGCGTTATGGTGATTCTCAGTCACTCACTCACATTGTATACAGTGCGCACGGTCAGCGTTACACAATGGTGCAAGTGGGCCGTTAAGAAAAAAGGACGTCAGTCAGTGTAATCCATGCGTTCGGTGTTTATTTATTGAATGGAGAGAAGATCATGCAACAATCCAGACGGCCTGCCTGGAGCCCTGGACTGGATTGATAGACTCGCTCAGTTCACTGAGATCCGGTTTAGACCGAATACGGAAACAGTGCTTATGGTGTGTGCAAAGTATTACCGGATACAGTAGGCGGGCTACGACGTGAATTAGACACAGGGGAGTACACACCCTATAATGAGAGAAGTGACTGTTCCTCGAGTGGGCGGAGCCGGGCCCTGGTTCTCTGCGCAGCAGCTTTCATGTGGAACTGACCAATCAGGGCGCAGAATGAGCTTGCTTTAGTGTCAACCGTGTCAAACCTCGTCAAAGTCTGACCAATGAGCGGGCTGTAAAACGGCATTACAAAAGATCGTTTATAAGGCTGGTTACCCAGCCAAAAATAGTACTTTGCTCATAGAAAATAGATTGTAAAGAATAAGAGAGTGCTGTGTGGGAGCATCTGTGTAGCTGTGGGGCTCACTGGTGTTTACAAGACCCTTTTCCATGACCCCTGCCCTCAGGGAACCCGTCTACACCTGAGCTTCACACTCTGCCAATGCTGAACGGCTTTGATCCTAACTGGCTGCTCTAGGAGGTGTTTGTTTGTTTGTAACCAAGGCCCAAGGCCATGGTTTGATAAAAAAACAAAGAGCTGGCAGGTGCAAGGTAAACTGGTCAATAGTACGTAAAAATAAATACAATCCTTAAGGACTTATGGAGTGCTCATTCCAAGCAGATGGAGCACTGACAGAGACTGCCTTGCCAAGCGTGCAAAAGGAACTCGAGCGGGGGACTAGGGTTCTGAATCTTACATAGAACAAATATAAGGCATTCATGAGATAGCTTTAGCAATAATCGGATATCAGTTACAAAGTGCTCGTCTTCCCAGACCTTCCCTCTCAAATAAATGAACTACAAAGGAACTGACTACTCCCCCCTTTTAAAAACAGGACATACGTTACCATTGAATGTACATGTTCGCCTTGTTCGGTTAATTAATCGGTGCATCAATCGTGATTTACACTTACAGTAGTTGCACACCCGTGTCGTGCACCGAAGACCGCGACTGTAAATTGGCTGTGTGTGTGTGTGTGTGTGTGTGTGTGTGTGTGTGTGTGTGTGTGTGTGTGTGTGTGTGTGTGTGTGTGTGTGTGTGTTTTGGCGTTGACTATAAAGTTGTAATAGAAAGGCCTGTGGGTCAGGAGTCAGGACTCTTTAATGAAGACAGTCCAATCCTGGGAGACCAGCCGCCTCAGGGCGGCAGCTAATTGGTCCTGCTGACCACCTGAGACATGACGGGTTGATACAGTGTGCATCGCTAATCAATCCCACACGGTTGGCAATTAGTCTATAGATCAAAACAGAGAGAGATTTTATTTTTTCTTTATTTTTCGTTTACCTTTTTTTGAAACTCAAAGTATCCCTGCTGATGCTGATCAAGCTCACTAATTGATCTGCATTAAATGACCTTGAGGATGATCATGTTGAGATCTGAGGGTGATACTGTGCTCATGTTATGGTTTTTGCCTGAGCTGGCAGCAGTGGCTCTGGACGGAGGAGTGTCTTGGGAATCGGAAGGTTCCCGGTTCGATCCCCGGCTCTGAAACCCTACTGCTTCCGATGAGGAGGTTGGTGCTTTGCATGGCTTCCTCTGCTGTCTGTGTGAATGTGTGTGTGAATACGTGTGTGAATGGGTAATCGGAAAGCACTTTTGGTACAGGTGCTATAGAGAGTTTAGAGGTAGACGTCTTGACCTCCAGGCTGAATCATATTAGGTCAATTAATTAATTAAGCAAGGGATAATTTAGGCCAGCCGGTCATTGTTGAGAAATACAAAGCCTGTGACAGCTTGACAATCTACTGAGCACCAGTACAGAACATAAAGATTTGGTGTGTTGAGACTAGACTCATAATTCATTCTCATGACCCTCCAGACAGTTTTCTCTAAAGCTTTGCCATATTCCCATGGATTATTAATGTGCTGGTGTATGTGAGGCCATTGACAGCCCACAAGACACTTCATCACTGATGAAGTAGCCTGTTTCATCACTTGTAAAATAGTCTGTTTCATCATAGATAAAGTAGGCTGTTTCATCACTGGTAAAGTAGGCTCTTTTATCTCTATAAAGTAGGCTGGCTGTTTCACTGGTAAAGTAGGCTGCAACTACTGAACTGTGTTTATGAAACTAAATAATAATAATAAAAACATTTGCGTGTAAGGGTGGTCCTGGCCACAATACTTTCCTATTTTTGTGTGTCAAATATAATAGCAAAAGGCCAATGCACACCTCAACAGGCTGGTGACAGGTGCGTAGGACAATGGAGCATGACCTTAAAAACAAACTCGAAACTTGAAAAACAAAGAAAGGTCCCGCACACTGTCAAACACTTGCCAAATGTTGCTCTTTATTGGGTCAACGTTTCGGTCACTCAGACCTTCATCAGGACAGACAATGTATGTCAAATAAAAAGAATTAAAACCAGGAAAAGACTAAACCAATGTCATATAGGCTATAACCATATTACGATATACAAACTATTCACTATTGATATATTGGTATATAAAGCCCACTCTTATCTAAGAGTGTAATCTACTCCTTATTGCTGTACTCTCTGTTCTTACATAATCATAGTTGGCTGTGTCACATTGGTACTGAACCCATTCTAAATTATAGCCCTGATGTTTCATACAGTATTCAAGCGTGTTCTGTTATTATCACGGTCAATGACTTGACCGTTGATGACAGGCCTCAGTAAATGGATTTTATTGGAGGTGATACATATCATGGCTTTGACAAACTGTGACTAATGACAGAGAGAGATAGCAACATTATGAAGAAGAGAATGTTTTGGTAATAAATACAGTACAATCTGTGCTGGGGAATCTTGTCTAATAATTGAATCCGTTGGGCGTGGGTTATCATTGTCTTTGCTTCACTAGTTCTAGCTGTGATACCCTAATTACCCCAGCTGTCTCTACAGCAACACCGCTACACAACAAACCGTGTTTACAGGCTCATGTCGATACTTAGTGTCTTTTTTATTTTATTTTTAGAAATGGGAGTGCATCGGTTTCCCTCCTTGATGCATAATTCATGTCCCGACAGCATCTGTGTGCTTTCCTCTCTGTGGAGTGGACTGGACTGGACACACGTCTAACAGAGAGCTTTCCTCTCTGTGGAGTGGACTGGACTGGACACACGTCTAACAGAGAGCGCCTTGTAAGACATGGAGAGGGTTCTGTCTCTTTGACCGGCTCCGTCTGTCTCAGTGGTGGAAAAAGTACTCAAATGTTCTACTTAAAGTAAAAGTATCAACGTTGCCATATAGAAATGGATTGATTGATTGATTACAGTACATATCAAGTACAACTCAAAACAAAACTGTTAACTGTGGACGACACCATAAAGCATTACACTTGTTTACAACTCTAGTTGCAACGCAATGCAAAGAAGGAAATAGCTGGATTTGACAGGCTCCACTGTAAAGTAAGCACATATGCAGTGAGGAGGAAAGGGTGTGTTTCGGGGGATCGTGGGTCCCAGCCTTCAGTGAAATTCACTGTGCGTCGTGGGGGTATTTCACTGGGGGTCCGTGGGGGTCCGCCGTATGTATTTTTCAGTAAGGGCGGTGTGGTGGCTGTATGTGGTGGCTGTATGTGTGTGCGTTCGTGCATGGTGGAGGCAAGGTTTTTGTCCGTGCAGTATGTACAGATGATCCCTCCCTGCTCATAGTGGGAGACTGGCTCGGCTCCGTGGCTGTAGCAGCGGAGGAGCCAATCCAATGACAGCTAGGGAGCATGTGTTGGTCAGAGCCAATGAAAAGACACAATTGCGTGTGTGTGCGGAAGAAATGCATGGTTGCCAGGTTCGTTGTTTGCAAGCGAGGTGGGGTGCATGTGGACAGTGTAGATAGAG
>OOFJ01096659.1:3760-15656 GCA_900323375.1 Benthosema glaciale
GTGCTCTTCCGATCTCCAACTTTTACATGATATTCTAATTTTTTGGAAAGGAGCTGTATGTTAATGACATTTGACAGATTTAGAACACTTTCCTGGGGGTCTTTATGTGTGTAGTATGTGATTTTAGATATTTTAGATTTTAGCAGTGAGCCCAGTGTCTCTGATGTCATCGACACTACTTCCTGGACTACATGTTGTCTCCGTAAGACAGCCCTCCTTTATGAATTGTAGTCCAGGAGTGAGTGTCGATGACATCAGAAACACTGGGCTCACTGCTAAAATCTAAAACCACATATTACACACATAGTGTCCCTTTCACAGGTAAATACACAAAAGAACACAAATTACAATACACAATTAGGTCAATTACAAATCACTGTGACCTGCAAGTAAAACTAACTACTAATTGGCTAAATAACAACACATGGCACACACAGTAACTTTTTAACCAAACAAATTAAACTACACTTCAAATTGCACCTTACATCGTCTTATAATATAAACATTAACAACTGTAGGATGACCGTTGAGCCGATTCTACTCTATGGCTCCGAGACATGGACACTTTCAAATAAATTAGAGAAATGGTTGGATGGCACGTTTTTTAAACAAACATTGTTGAAAAACAAACATTAAAGATGTATATAGGAGGGCCCAGCGCCCCTCAAAAAATATTTTAAAATATATGATGATGAAACCTTATTAACTCCTATGGGTGTGGTGATTTGTAATAGTGCGGCCTCAGCTGCCTGACTCAAGACGGCACATAAGCTGTGGACGACTGTGGCTCAGGAGGAAGAGCAGGTCGTCCAATGATCCGTGGGTCGGCGGTTCGAATCCTGGCTCCTTCCTGTCATGTCGAAGTGTCCTTTGGGCAAGACACTGAACCCCAAATTGCTCCCGATGTGCTGGTTGTGCCTTGCATGGTTTCCGCCGCCATCGGTGTATGAATGTGTGTGTGTGAATGGGTGAATATAATGCACTATGTAAAGCGCCTTGGATCAAGGCGCTATATAAATGCAGAATTTACCATTTATAAGCATATTCATAACCATGACAAGATGCATCAGAGAGCAGTCTCTCCATTGACACTGTACGTACAATATGATATGAGACGCAAGCGTGTTCCTGCTCATTCTGTTCTTATTATGCAGTTTCCATAATCTACTTGGGATGCCATAGATCAGGGCTCCCCAAAAGGTAGTTTGTGATCTACCAGTAGATCACAAAGTCTTTGCAGGTACACCACATGACATGCCCCTAAAAATATATAATTTAAATATGTATCTGCCACGTGAATTAAGGTGACTTGCTTGATTGACATTAAAAAGGGCCAGCAATACACAGAGTGACGTTTTAAGTATTATTTGTAATTATGTATCATTTTTTGAACCATTACAGCGGAGTGAGTCATATAAAAAAGGCACATTTACCATTAAATGGTATTAAAAAGCAGCAACCTGTGGCTTTCTTTTGTGCCGTTTCCAACATTGCAGCCCTGTCAAGGTTCATTTCTCAACAATGTCCCTCTAATCTCTCTAACCGACCCAGTGTGGGGTTGGAGTTGAGGGAGAGGGAGAATAATCATTTTCATAAAACTGCAATACTCAATGACCCCTGGAGGCTTATTTTGTCACGTACAAACTTTTTCCTACTGGGTATAATTCAAAATGGTAAGAGATCTAATCAACAGAGGTCACATACCACATTGTACCTCCATAAGGAGATGCATATGTGCAATGAAGTTTCAAAGTATGTGCATGAAATACCATAAAACTCTATTTTGGGTGGATTTTTTGTGTTTCGGCCTTTATCGGACGAAACCACGTTCAGCCAAAAATCTGCCTTCGGCCCCCTAGGACTAGTAGATCTAGTTGAGCTGGTCATTTTGCAAGACGCTCACAAGTCAAAAAGGTGTGTGCACCCCTGTCATAGATCTATCGTACTGTCCTACTGTATATATTCCTCTGTGTGTATAATAAACTTCAGAATGCATGGCTAACATATTTGGCCATTTAATAAAATCAAGTACGTACAGCAGCAGTAGAAACATTGGATAGTTTGAGGGTGCCTGGTGGCTCAGCCAGTTAGCCACTTAAACCCTATACTTAGTTGACTGGATTCCCGAGGTCTCTGTTATAGTCCTAAGGGAAGCACGCACATCCCAACAAAAAGGTACAGGTGCTGAACACTGGAGAAGGAAGGGAAGTCTGCACACTGGGCCTCATGCACCAATAGGTTCCTAACTTTTCCTCTTAAATTTCTTCCTACGTGAATTCTTAAGAGAAGTCGAGTGAGATTCACGAAACATTCTTAAATAGGCAGAATTGTTCGTATCTATGTTCTTATTATATTATAATCCACCATTCCTGAAAGAAGTGCCTGGTGCTGGGTGCCTTCCACACAGCAAAATGATGCTCCTACCAGTCCCGGTAGAGTAGTTCTGGAGCAACGTATTGTGTGGCCTTGGTCTTGCCCTAATGGAACTGATCGAGCGTAGCTACTGTGACATAAGTCAGGACTTGATCACCCTGGCTGGGACACCTGAGTGAGGGCTATGATGTTCTAGAGACCCGCAACCCTGATAACCGTGGGATGCATCACTGAGTATACATCCCAGGTGCATCCATGTAATGTTTTCTTTAGTTCTAGTTATGATGATGAATCCCAATCCTTGTAACTTGAAGGGGTGTGCCAGTTCATCCAAATTATCATAGGTAGACACTCAACCTATCCTAATTAGCATCCTATTTACCATAGGGAACTGCCCACCAATGATGGTGAGTGGCCCGGAAGAGAATTTCCCAATACATTTTTCCCGTAGACGTTTCAAAAAGTATTTATTTAAAGACCAGTTAGCCTCGGATACATTTTTGTGCCGAAAACTCAGACCTCTGCTCCACACTGATCAAAGTATAAACTGCCAAACAATTGTCACCAAAACAAAAGCTACATTTGATTGACATTTGATTGGCATGGTCTGCTCTCTGTCTCTAATATTTCTTTCCTTCTGTCTCTATCGGTATCTTGTGTAAGTAATCCCTATCCTACCTGTCTGTGCTCTCCCCCAGGCAGCCCACCGAGGGACGTTCCAGAGACGGAGGCCTGCGTCTGGGCGAGATGGAGCGAGACTGTCTGATTGGCTATGGAGCTAGCATGCTACTGCTGGAACGCCTCATGATCTCCAGTGATGCCTTCGAGGTGGATGTTTGTGGGCAGTGTGGCCTGCTCGGATACTCGGGGTGGTGAGTTGTCCATTGATGGGCGATTAAACTTATCAACGCACAAGTGTTTCTGGACAGCAACATTTTGCCACTGTCGTTCAAGCTAAAAAATAAATGTATTTATTTATTTACAAATTATTTATTTATTTATTTTTGTTTTTCAGGTGTCACTACTGTAAATCGTCTTGCCACGTTTCCTCGCTGCGCATCCCCTACGCCTGCAAGCTGCTCTTCCAGGAGCTGCAGTCCATGAACATTGTGCCTCGCCTCAAACTGGCACGATACAATGAGTGACATGGAGATGATGGACACATTCTGGCTTTCAGGAAAAAGTTAAGAGCCCCAGTTTCCAAGTGTAATACAAATTGAGTAGACCTACCAAATAATGCCATTAGAAATGAATGGGGTAAAAATGCAGGTGTTTGCTGAATATGAGTTCAGATTCTTTGTTAGAAAAAGGTTTAACTGCAAAGAATGTATTGTTTATTTTTGTTTTGAGTTGTTAGTAGTCATGATTTTTGTTGGGAATTTGTATTTTTATTTGTGAACATATTAAACATGAGAACTACTAAGAATTACTTGTAATTAGCTGTTTGTATTTCCTTCAAACATAACTACAACTACAACTCTTCACAAAAAGTTTGGAAACATAACTTTCTTGATCAGACCCCCAGGAACGCAGCCCACGGGGGCGACCTGATTCTGGTGAGCCGCCCTGCGTCTGAAACCAACGAGAAATAACAGAGTTACAGTGTGGGGGGTCCATACAATACCAATTGGTAGAGAAGTATTCGGCATAAATTGAGTTTCCAAACTTTTTGAGAGGAGTTTAGTACGAAGCCTTAAATGATTTGAACTGGAAGAAGCTACTACAGATAGCAGCTTAATGACGTAGTACCTTCTTCCTGTTAAGGGTACCATCTTATATTTAGAACCCAGAAAATATTGAACTCAAACATAATTCTTGTCAAATTGTTCTGGGCTGGCAGTTGCAAAATATACAATACCATATTCTACACTCTCTACAGCTTAATAACTTTCATACTGGCATCCTAATTTTAGGCGTGTTATTGCAGAAAATCATGGGACGGTAATTTTCTAAATGGATGGGAAACCTTTTGGGCATGTGAAAACGTCTTGTTGTAGGCTTGTTATAGGCTTCTAATTAGAATAATACAATGTTTAAATGGTTGTTTATGATTGACTCAATTGATCACCTCAATAGCCCAATTTGATCACCTGGTAGATCAAATGGAGGCTTTTACCCACCCCTGGCTTAAGCAGTTACGGTTACAGATTCCTTTGTAAAGGGAAATTGTCCTTTGTAAAGGGAAATGACCTCCTGCTTTCAGCAGAACTACTGACAACTGGGGAGCAAGGGAAGCTCTGTTTTACCTCATGTAGTAAACAAACTCTAGTGGGTTTGTGGCAAGCGTGTTTCTGCTACAAGGAGAAGACTGATATTAAATGAAGTTTCAGTTTTAATTTCAGGTGGTGGATGGCAGCATATACCGTAGGTGGGTAGACGGGACAGCCAGCTGGATGCCTGCCACACAACCGACAGAGGTATAGTGTTCAGTGGTGGTGGCGGACACTTGAGAGAGGTATTGTACATCGTTACTACAAACACGGTAATTCATTGGAATTGCTAAGAAAGAGGCAGTAGATAGGATTATACCATCTCTTTAAATGCACGTGTTAATAACGCGTCACAATCACCCTCTCCTCACACACACATACATACACAGCTCATTTGTAGCCTTTTAAATGTGAACAAAAGCAGTACACATCCATGTGTACGAGAGTAGGCAGGGTGTTGAGGGCCCCTCCTTTTGGTGACTGCACCTGTCCCTTTTTAATGTGGCTCTAATGGGGGCTTGATGGTGGCAGGATGAGAACAGATCCCACCTTCTCCTTGTTTGACAGAAATCACTTAGATCCTCAATTGAGGTCATGAGGTCATTGCATCATCAGTGTATTGTACCGGTACTACTTTGCCTAATGCTGAGCACAATGGTGACAGCAGTGGAGGCCATCGTGGTGTTGGTCTTTTTAGGTTTTCTTCACTTTTTTGTCCAACTTGTGTGTCCACAAACGTTGTCCTACACAATTAAATTCCCATTGACAATGAATGGATACTTTTACGTCATAGTGTACATTTTACATCATAGTCAAATTACGTCTAACTTTACGCCATAGTTTAAATGCAAACATTGCGCAACACAAACGTTGATGACAAAAGTGAGGGCGCAAATTGTGATTGGCCAGAATGAGATGATGTAGATGATAAGCGCCCCTCTCTTCAGACAAGTGTGGTTTTTCTCTCTTCAGTTTTGGCCTTCCAAAAGGAGTCTGAACCTTTGGGCACCTTGTCTAAACAAGGTATGACTATAAAACCATGAATTATAGGTACATGGTAATGTTGCTGCCACACTGTCTCACACGTGCATCCAGGTGATGACGTCGGGCCTGCATTTCAATTTTGTATGTTTTCAGAAAGTACAGGCCATGTCCATACATACGCCGGCGCACTGGCAGAGAAAGTCCTCTTTTTGCCATCCATGGTGTGGTGAGTAATTCAGCCATAATCCGCCTTTCTCCTCTCCCTCTTCTTTCCCTCTCTTCTCCCCCTCTCCCGTGGTTCCATTCATATTCTAATCACAGCTTTCCCTTCTCCAGCTCTCAGGCACTCCATCAGAGCCCTCCCAGCCCCAGGCTTTGCACTTTTACTTCCCCCCCCTTTGTGACTATTCCCTCTTCTCAGAGGCACACCAAAATAAGGTTGCCACAACGAAAGGCAGAGATGGGGGAGTGAGAATTATCTCCAGAAAAAGTTCACACTTGGCAATCTTTGGAAGTTTTGGTGAGCTCGCCGAACATATGCGCGTACGAGGCGCTAAGATAACGAAATGTGTGCTGTCGATGTATGATCGAGGCATGGGATTTTTCGGACAGGCCTAACATTACAAGTGTTTTATTAGGATCTGAGACTAGGATTTAGAATTACATGGGATGGTAATAGTAGTGGTTCTGTGTGTATTTGGAGCTGGGGGGTGTATAAAAACGTATTAAATGCTATAATGGAAGACGGGGAGGCCACAGTGCTAGGATTGCGTAGATCTAAGCCTCTTCTTTTTCTTTTTTTTTTCTTTGGGAGGGAGCTTTTCTTATTCAAAACAGCCCCACAAAAGACTTCCAGTGAGCCTTGCCACATCCCCATCTGACTTGGTCCCATTCATCAGCCTTCCAAGCCTATCAATGACATGTCCCCATCAGGGCTCCTATAAAATCAGCCCCTTTCCCATGAAACATCAGCAAACATTTTGACGGGTCTGGCTTTCCCCCCGCTGGATTTCTGGAGTCTCTAACCCAGCACCCCTCCTCCTCTCCTCTCATCGCCTCCTTCCACCCTCTATCCCACCTCCCCCTCTCCACCACCACCACCAACACCACCCCTCTCTCGGCGGACCTCAGATCCTCCTCAACATCTCGTGCGAACGGGCAGTGGTCACGGAGAAACGGAGCCGGACACGGGGAGACCCACCGAGGAGGGGGGAAACGTGCACTAAGCCATTTTCTCGGAGGGAGCCGGTGTCGTTGATGGGAAGA
Organism: Benthosema glaciale; assembly: GCA_900323375.1. Taxonomy (NCBI): domain Eukaryota; kingdom Metazoa; phylum Chordata; class Actinopteri; order Myctophiformes; family Myctophidae; genus Benthosema; species Benthosema glaciale. Next base: position 10,594 of record OOFJ01096659.1, read on the forward strand.
GGATGCATTGTGGGCTACTGGAGGAGCCTGATATGGATTCTACAGGTTAGTCCTGATGTTCTCGTCTCATCGCCTTGCCTTGCCTGGATGTGTTGAGCAAATCGGCCACTTTTCTGGATCACTGTAGATACTTCCACTGCTGGAGCCCTGGACTTCTCCAACTTTCTCTGTAGCCACAGAGAGTCTCTGATGCTTTGGCCTTTACTCCATTCGTTCGGTCCGAGTTTATATTATTGATTCAGGACATCGTTTTTTAATTCTAACAACTGACACGGAGGAGTGTGTTATGGAGGTGTAATACCACAAAATCATGTCTTGAAAAAAGCATCATGGAATGTAGTGAAATAGTCCTAAGGGCTCTAGCATTTGCTTGGCCTGATTGCCGTTGCCTTTTTTCAAGCATCCATTCAATTTCCACAATTAACCTCTTTAAATACCACCGGTTCATTGGGGCGGGGGGGGGATAATAATTCAGTGCCTTTACGTTTTATGCACCTGCTCCCTGTAAAGCACTTTGTCAGGTAAGCTGAACCTTTCAACAACCATCAAAAAAGTAGTTATTAAAATATATTACATGTTAAAGGTTATATGTTTGAACTCAAGGTAGTTGCTTTTATCATTTTGGAAATTATATAAATAGGGTAGAGTTTTAGAATTACGATTGAACTGCAATTCAATATATTCAATATTAATCATTCATAATCTACTTTGTAGTCCAGTTTGCAAGTGCATTATTAAATAAGCTAACATCCATTTCACCTGTTGATCATATTTAATCCAATTATTTACATCCCCAGATTATCTGTGCCTGTGGCAAATGATTTGACCCAGTATTTGAGCTATTGTGGATAGCCTTTCTTTAGTCGACTAACTTTATAATAACTGCGTGGTTAAACTTTGTTTTTGGTTGCTGCGCATAAGTAGTAGCCCAATAGACTTAACACACAGTTTGCAAAAAATATATATATAAAATGACAGATGTCAAAAGCCTTTTTTATTATTTATAGATAAAGAGTGATGCACAAATTTTGTTTTCCAATTAAATTGGCCTATTTAATTTCTTCAAAATAAAAAATAAGCTATTTTAAATAGGTTAAAATAGTACATAACAATATTTATTTTAACATATTAAATGAGACATTTTGATTTCCTAACAGACTATGACTAACCAGCCTGTTACTATGGAGCCATGGGATACTAATGGCATTCTGACCTATTCTATGCACACGTGCCACAGATCTAGGTGTAGAATCTTCATCTAGTGCAAAGTTCCATGTCCCTAAAACTTTTGAATTTCTGTAACCCCCCCCCCCTCCCCCCTTCATGGTTAAACCCCCCCTTTGACTGGATGTAACAGGTTGCCTTGCCAACAGGCTGTCCTGCCAATGGCTGCTATAGTGATTGTTGTCAATTCCCATACGGAAAATACAGATTAGGAAGAATATTATGTGTTTGTGATGAAAATATGTGGAGTAATTAAATGCTTTTACTTATGCACTGTACTTAGGTATCTGGTATTTTATTGCTGAGGTTTTAGGAAAGATTTTACTTTCCACACCACTACATTTCAAGGCTGATCTTATCTTGAAATCTAGATTGAAAGCCAGTTATTGTAGGGCTAAATGGTTTTATATGAGGGTTAGGGTTTTATATAAGATAAAGGTGTCCGAAAAAAGCGACGTGCAACTTTGAGCCCGAAGAGGAATAGATTATAATGGAAATGTTTCTGTTAGCTTAAGCCCAGCCTACTGCATAAAGTTCTATTCTAGATGCTAAATGTCTATACTTATTTCGATATGCAATTCCATTTCAATTTGATTGTCACAAACTTGAATTCTGGAAATACGTACAAATTCAGAACTTTAACAACACACCTTTACGTGGGGTTTCTTTTTTTTAACATGCATTTCTAAATGATTGCAATGGTTCTGTGCCCTACCAATTTTCTTGCTCAGAAAGGACACCAGTTGAGCTATTTTTAAGTAGAAATGTAAACGGGACAATGGCCTCTATTCCATGATGTGCACAAGCTCCATTGGGTGAATGTGTGTGTGCGCTTGTAGACCCCCGCCTCCCACCACCCTGGAACAATGCAGGATTCCTGCCGTTTTGGTGAAAACATTAAAAAAAAGAACCATAGCTCTACTAGTGCCCACACGTCATTGATAGTTGTCAACTTGCCCAGTCAAATTAATGACGTTTAAAATATCCTGTGCTCTGAATGATTTGCACTGTTTATTTGGGGGTGGGGAGGGAAGCACCAACTGAACGAATTACTGTTTAAAAAAAAGACACCTGTTGCATTGTCACTATTGACAATTACAAAAAAAAAGTATATAACACAGCTTTAACCTGTTGTATACCTATGATACAGAATTAATTCTTCTCACTTTTGTAACCAAATATAGTTAATTATATGGACAATATGAAGGAATTTAAATTGCAACATGGTTTAATTTCTGTTTTGAATTATTTTGTTCATAAATGGTGGTGTAATTTCAAGGTAGCTTTTTCACTCTTTGACTTGTGGCCTATCGTTTCTTTTATAGAGAGCTGGATTGAAAGATGCCTTAATGAGAGTGAGAGTAAACGTTATTCCAGTCACACCTCCCTGGGGAATATGTCCATTGATGAAAGTAAGCCAGATTAGTATTCCTCAGCATCAACGTGGTTTTTCAATAGGAATGTTGTAAATTGTGCCTTTGAAAAGCATTCCTTGCTGTTCATTCATTTATACTATTGGCACCTTAAGGCGTGAAAGGCTGTAAATATCATTAATGTGAAGGCATTATAGAGCGTACAGTGATAACATGTCCATTTGAGATAAGCAAATTAATTAATGCCAAATTACATTTCTGTGGTCCCTTACTTTGCCTTGGTTTGACACCAAAATGTTTTGTGGGTTATAGATGAAGAAAAGGAAAATAACAGAGCTTCTAAATCGCATTCGACACCGGCTACTCTGCAGTGGTGAGTCCTTTCCAATTTTACTTTGTAGTTGTAAAAATGTAATGTGATGAAAAACACAAGCAATTCTGTCATCTAGACCATAATCTTTTTTGAATGTCAATTACAAGCATTCTTATGTCAATTACTTTGTAATAATGCTACTATATTAACTATTGTAATAATACTACTATATTTCTTTGATAAATTGAAATAAATACAATGATTTCTTATAAAACTTTACTATACGCAGTAAAATCCTCGACGTCCGTTTAACTCTGGGCGTGTACAAATATGACAGAATGTATCTGGAAGGGTCCATTTAGTTGCTTGTACACTCATAGTTGAGTAGACATGGTGTAGCCTTTGCCTATTGGTAGCTTGATGGCTAGAACATTGCTTTGTGACTTTAAGACACATTTATCCTGTCAGATACTGTCAGATAGATGTTGTGGATTGTTGTTTGTGACACTCCAGAATGTGAACATCCGGTACAGTTTTGGTCAGACACAGCAGTAAAGTCTTTGACGAAGACATTCCAGTTGGTTTTCATGCTGGTTTGATTTCAACCCAGTTCTTCATTCCAAATGGATTGAAAGTCTTATTAAACAATTAAAGAATATTAAAATAATTATAATGTTAATAATCTAATATAATTGCTGTTAGTGTAAGAATTTACCCTGCGTTTCTTATCTCCAATAACCTAGGTATATACATAAGAATTGTGCAAAAAATATGAAAGAAAGGACAAAAGGACAAACAAAATAAATCAGGGGGGAAAAAGGGTGTTTTCTTGGGTCCAGTTAGCTGTAAACAGTTATGTTTTGCACAGATGTCAACAGTCTGAACACTTGGTTGATTTACTTGAATACACTCTAGGCAGATCTGTACTCTGATCAGATACTCAGATTTGACTATTTGGTTCGACTTATGAAAGTGTGTAGACGCGTTTAGATTGATGACTTCACAGAGGGTCTTGGTCAAAAACAAATTGTAATGATCACTGCATATCTCACAGTTATAGTTAGAACATGAAACTTGTGTTACTACAGTGTTGTCATCACAATGCGCATTGAATTAAATTGTATCCCTCCTCGTAGATGATGCATGTGTTGCTTTTCTGCAACATTTGTAAAATTAATGTATGCGTTCATGTGCGTGTGTGCCTGTGTGCGTGCGTGTAACAGATAATTATCATATATTAAAAATAATAACTCTCTCTGAAAGTTTCCGAAATTGTAAAAAAACAAACAGCCAATTTACAACATACGATCCATTGTGGTGTTGTAGATTGGCTATTTTTTTAAATATAGCTTAACTGGTTTAACTCATAATGTATTTTTGTCCCGGGAAGACACCAAATTAAATGTTTTGGGTCACGAGTTGAAAACCCCTTATAATAATATTAATCCTAGGACCCCACTATCAACACAGCAGCATGTTCTTGGTTTCTGATAACGTTGATCGTACCCACAGGCTCGAGGACAACTATGAGATTGCTGAGGGCGTGTGTATCCCCCGAAGTGCCCTCTACATGCACTACCTCGACTTCAGTGAAAAGCAAGAGTCACTGCCCGTGAACGCTGCCAGCTTTGGAAAGGTACGACTCCAACTTGATTTCAGAGCAGATGGTTATAAACATTGTGTGAGAAATCAAAATGATCCATGGGGTGATGATTATACAGTATATGAATCGTGTGACACAGACATGCCACAGTGTGTATGAGAGCAAGTTGAAGCCTCGCCTATACACGGTGATACTGAAACATTTTCAAGGACCCCCAAATGAATATCATTGCTGTCGGGAGGAAACAACCTAACTCCATTTTTGAGTTTTCTTTCTTTTCTTTTCTTTTTGAAGAAAAAAACACATCTGTGTTGGTTTAAAAAATATTTAACCAATGGAAACTAAGTAGTAAAAAACGCCCAGGACATAACCTCTTAACTCCATTGGACCCTCAAACTGCTAAACCACGACCTACCTCTCCCCCTCTCCTGTAAGTGATGAGACAGTATTGTTTTGTTTTAACAATATAAGGTTTTCTTAATTTCCGGAAAGAATTACATTTTGGAGAAATTAAGAAAACCTTATATTGTTAAAACAAAACAATACTGTC
>OOFJ01096689.1:0-10495 GCA_900323375.1 Benthosema glaciale
GTCTGTGGCATCCGCTGTCATTCAAGCCACAGGGGATCTGTCAATCTGACCCCTGTTCCCTTTCTCGTGTGTGTGTGTGCGTGTGTGTCTGTGTGTGTGTGTGTGTGTGTGTGTGTGTCACCCTGTGTGCAGTAATATTGGAAAAACAGATCCGAATCCCCCGCTCGTTGTCAGTCAAGGCTGCCAGCGTCCTCAAGGGATTCCTCAACAAGGTAAGCAGGGTTCAGAGTCAGACAGCCAAAGGAGAGAGACACCATTATTGTTACTTTGGCTTTGCCGTTGTCTGCGAGCGTCTCTCGCTCTCCTGTTTCCACACCATCTCTCCCGTCTGTCTCTGTGGGCCTCTCACCACCACTCACCTAGTTCCCACTCCCTTATCGCTCCCTGTCCATCTTTCTCACCCTGTTACTGTATATTCCCCTCTGTCTCACCTCTGCCTCATGTCTCTCTCTCTCTTCTCTTTCTCTGGTCGCCGCTTTTTTCCGACTCAGTGCATTTTAGTTTTACTTCTAAAACACCTTAAACGTTTATTTTAATTGCATTGAATTGAAAGGTCGAGAGTATAGTAGTTGTTAAGAGTTCACACTAGATGTAGTAGGAATGCTGTATCGAGAGAGTAAATATGTCAATTATTACATTTTACTCCTTCAAAAGATAACATTGTTCCTAATGCACAAATCATTACTCACCTTTTGAATCGTTATCTAGCTAACCATTTCATTGCACAAAATAATTTGCTCAATTTGGAAATGAACTATTAACATTTCTGGGTTTGACATACTGCACTGATTATCTTTAATATAATATATAATAAATGACTACTAATTAAATTGACTTTTCGCTGCGGCGACTTGGGAACCCGGTGAGGTCTCCGGTATTTTTCTCACACCCCTCTTCCAGTCCCCAGTCTTTATACTAATGTGTCTCACCCTTACTTCACCCTCTGTCGTTCTCTCTCTCTCCCACAGGACCCTAAAGAGCGTCTGGGCTGCCACCCTCAGACGGGCTTCGCTGACATCATGGGCCATCCGTTCTTCCGGAACGTCGACTGGGACCTTGTGAGTCATCATCACAGTCTTATTGTTCTCCCTCTGTGTCTCTCTCTCTCTTGTTGTTTTTATTTATTTGAGACGGGTTGCTGCAGCCGAGACATGCGTCACGTTTTGCATTCACGGCGAGATCTGATGAAGAAAACAAATGCGTTTGTCGAATAGGTCAAACCGGATCCATATATTGATCCACGGAGAGAGGGAGAGGTAAAGAAGACCCGTTACTAGACAGCGGAAGTTCAAATCTAAGTACACTCACAGGAACCCACCCCACCCTCGTACAACCCCAACAGACACTCCCTCCTCTGGGCAATAGGCGGTCTGTAAGCAGTGTTGCCAAGTCCCTGTTTTTTCCTGGAACTTTTGGCTTGTTTTTCTCCAGAGTTGGGGGTAAATATGCCACGCTGTGTTTTTTGTTATTGAGCCCCTAGCTGGCTCAAGTATGTGTATAATGTTATAATATATAATAAATAACCAAAGACCTAAATAGTAATTATATATATAGACCTTCCAAGGAAGGGACTGCACACTCCAGGGAACAGGTGGACAACTTACTGCATTACAACTTTTTTATTAATGCTAATAAAAAAGTTGTAATGCAGTAAGTTGTCCATCTGTTCCCTGGAGTGTGCAGTCCCCTTCCTTGGGAGGTCTATTTTTTCTTTTTGAAGTTTATGCCTGCTATTAGACTTGCACCTCCTACGGGTCTTTTTGGATGTGCAGAAGTCCAAGATTTTGCTTGTTTTTGGAGGTGGGTTGGCTTTTCCTCTCACAAGACTTTGCAACACTGTCTGAGCGTTATTAGGCAAATGTCCTTGGGGCAAGCAGACAGAGACTATAATGGGAAATAAATGGATAGGTGGAAGAAGGACGGATAGGAAGTTGTGGGTAGACAGGAAAGCACTTGGCAGACGGAGACAGGCAAGACATTCCAGGATAGACGGACCGTTGCAAGGACAGACAGATCTGTGCATATTGCACAGATGGACAGACTTGCTCAAAGATGCAGGCAAGTGGCACGGGGGTGAAATCAGCCCTCAGCTGCTTCTGACATACAGACTAGGGGTTGGCCCAGGCATCCAGCAAGCCCAACCCAGTAGTCACTTTGAGTGTGCTAAGAAAAGCCCTGTCCAATAGCCCCTCCACATATGTCTGACAGAAGACGTTGAGGGCTGATTTCATCCTTCTGCAGGCAAGTACAGAGCAAATGGCCATTCAGTGTTATGGCACTTAGGCAATGTTTTGGGCATACGAATGTCATGCCACGAGTGGACTGAAATCAAGTGGTGGTAACAGTTTAACCACATGTACTTTCCTAATGTAGTAGGTGTAATATTTTCTATAAATAAAGCGGAAACATCTCAAAAGATTATGCATATTCTGGAACTATACCGCACTTTTCATTGTTCAGTCGTAGAAAACCTAAGTGTCTCCAGTTTAGGCGTTTTCATTATACTGATTTAATGAACATCTGTAATTCACCCACACAAAACCCTCTTTATTATCGAGTGGGCGGCAAAAGATTATGATCAGTAGTCTAGTGCTATTCAAATACTCCACTTGTTACAAATAGGCACATAAGAAGGTTTGACAATAGGCACTTCATTATCTGTTTAGTTTATTATCTGTTTAGTTTAGGAACAATATGTGATCACTAATACTAATGTTAATTCAATTCACCCACACAGTTTTATGAATTACATGATAAATTGAGACAATAGCTAACGTTTAACATACACTCTTCAGTGGCTGTGTCCATTCACCCATGGACGTTTGCAGTCTGTCCCTTCTATCTGTCGTTTTTTCTTTTTTTTTTACCAGTGGACTGTTTGTCATATGCATGCGCCCGCCGTACTAAATTTGGCCCCGGTATGTCCACGGCTTGGCTGGCTGGTGCCGTGGGAAAAAAAGACAGACAGACAGACGGAGATATAACGGTAGTCAGGGCATGTAAGGCAACCAGGATATTGCCATGACTTCTTTTCCCCTGTTTGGTCTGGGCTGCAGGGACCCACCCATTGGTCAAACTGGAGTGATCGAGTTACACTTCCTCTCTCTGTCTGTCCCCCCCTCTCTCTCACACACACACACACACACACACGCACACACACACACACACACACACCTGCTCCTTCACTCCGCCAGTCTGGCCAGAGGGAGAGCAGCTGCTGGTGTCATGGGAAATGGAGGGACAGAAGTGAACAGTCTATTTGCTCACTACTGTACACAGTTGAATGATGAGATGATGTTAGACGTTTAAGAGCATAATGTCTGGGTTTTGAAATTGCTAAATAATAATAATACTTTATGTGTAATATTTTCTGTGTATGACCTTTTGTTTTAAGCACACTTGGCGCCATTGCTGTAGATGTACGTACACCAATTAATAAATACTAATTTGAGCCTCTTTCATGTGGTGGTTGACATCCTTGTGAGAACATTCATCCAGGCAACTTGACATTTACAGCAGCATCTGCTGCAGCAGCAGTTTGGTGGGCTTGAATGCAGGAGCTGTTGAATCCGAGTTCAAATAACAACCTGTGTTTTTATTACAAACTGAAACTTCAGCTCCTGAGTAGGCTGTGGTCATGTGCATTTAGGCCTCATTTACACTGGCAGCCAAATCCAGCCTGAATCAGATCTGAGCCACATCCAGCTTGGAATCTGATTTGTTTAAAGCAGTCATGTGACCTGCTGGACCAATCAGATTTTCAATCTTGATGGTGGTGAGATCTGATTCAGGCTAGGTTTGGCTGCGAGTGTAAATGGGGCCTTAGTGACATTAGTTAAGTGGATCTCATGGTCGGTCGGTTTTTGTTTTCCCCCTCTTCTTTAGATGGAGCAGAAGCAAGTGGTTCCTCCGTTCAAGCCCAACATCTCAGGAGAGTTTGGACTGGACAACTTTGACGCCCAGTTTACCAACGAGCCGATCCAGCTGACGCCGGATGACGAGTGAGTTTCTGATCCAAACGGAGTCACGATTCTTGTGACGTCGTCGTTGTTGTTATTCCCGAAATCTAATAATAAAGGTAAATGTTTTTTAACCAATATTTGTTTCTGTCGTTTCAGTGACGTGGTGAAAAAGATTGACCAGTCTGAGTTTGAAGGGTTCGAGTACATCAACCCGCTCCTGATGTCCGCGGAGGAGTGTGTGTGAGGGAACGCCGATGCACACGCTTATACAAATACTCAACACACGAACACACACACAGACAGACAGACAACACGTTCCATGGTGTCTCAGTGTCTTCAAGCTGCATGGTTATGAGAAAAGAACCCAACGACATCGACCTTCTGTTCGAGAGCCGTGAGCCGCGCTCTCCGTAGAACGCTTACTTGCCAAAACCAATCTCACACTCTGCCATTTATAACCACTAGTCCTTAAGCCTACCTTCATTTTTCTTAATTATTTTTCTATATATCATATAAGATCGGCACTGATATCAATGTGGTCATCTGTGTGTGTGTGTGTGTGTGTGTGTGGGGAGGGGGCTGCTGCATTACGTAGCTGTCAAAAGCTACCAGGCTCTTCCATGTTTGCTGGACATGGTTTGCTGGTTTTGCTGGACATCATGGGTGGGAGGGATAGTCCATGAAAAGTGAACCATTATGTTCTCTCTCTCTCTCTCTCTCTCTCTCTCTCTCTCTCTCTCTCTCTCTCCATGTTTTTGTTTTGTTTTTTTAATGCATATTTTATTTGTATATATGACAACCATTATTAAGAATATAGGCCTTTCTTAGCTCCTTAGCCAGATCGCAGTTGGACAGAATTGACCATTTCTGTTTTCTTCTTTTTTTTTTCTTTCTTTTTTTTGTCATTGTGAGGGTCTGTACAGGGCAGAGGAAACAGAACACTAGCCTTTAAAGAAATAAAGTAAAATAATAAATAAGAAAAACCTTAACATATATTTTTTCATGTTTTATTTAATGATGGCGCATATAACACCCAGCCTAGTTTGACCTCTGGCGAAAGCTATGTGGTGGTGATTCCCTGTGATGATGTTGCACACACACCTCTTGAACGGAGAAGGCTTCTGGTTGCTGACCCAGTTCCCTCCAGAGTGAGCGAACATTTGTTGTAGTAGAAAACCAACCAACACTAATGATGAGTCGATATACTGACAAACTGTGAATGAAGGCATTTACTGTGTGGAGCTGTTAGGGCTTTGAGAGAGCACGACATGGTGCCCCCAAGGCCGGGGCACTGACTGGCTATAGCTATGCACACCATCCATAATACAATCTACGTTCACACAGGACCAAAAGAATATTTGCGGAGAACGATGTCTTGCCGGTACGATTTAGAAGGTACAGTATATACAAATAGGAATATGTGCTGTCATAGAAATTATATATACAGATTATTTTTTGTTCATCTTTTTTTTTATGATACTATGCCTTTTCTGAAGCTTGTTACTGTACATTCTGTTTTCACAATTTTGTTTTTCTACCAATTCTCCATTCCATGTATGTCTGTCATTGTTTAATTAAGTACAAAGTGATTGTTGAAATGAGTGCTCAGTTTGATGTCCAAAGTCCAGACACGGAGCAGTTACTCGTTTCGGAGCCCCCCCCCCTCCTCCCCAAGGGATCTGTTCTTAGACCCCCTGAAACGTGGCTCACAAACTGTAATAAATAATGTGTCTGCTGTACAAAGAATGGCACTCTGCATTTTGACCATTTCCACAATGAATTTCTTGGATGAGATTTTTGTAAAAAAGAAAATCAGACTTGCTTTAAAGTGTATAATAAACGCTCCCATGAGCCATTCAGTCTATCCCCTCCTGACTCTGAGTTGGGTAAATGATGGCAAATGATAAAGCATGAACTTACTGACTCTTCTCTCCAGTCAAAGTTTAACTCTAGCCTATACCTGGAAAAAATGATTTTTTTTTGGGTCCATGTGGTGATAGGAGGAACAAAGCACATCGTCACTGTCGGGCGGAATCCTTGTATCTCCATATTACGTTTTTTTTTTTGTGCCCTTTTTTATACTTCGTCATATGACAGTGTTGCGCAAAAGTGGCCAATCTATAAGCTCTCAACACATGCTATCCTGATGGACTGTGAGCCTTGTAGATCTGCTATATATTTTTGAATGGGGCCGCCAGGTTGAAAGCGGTTAAGACTGTCTGTGGGTTGTATATTTGGGATGTATAAATATTTAATCAATGAAAAGTATTAAGGACTCGTGACTAAACAACTACAGGATATTTTTTTCCGTTTCCTGAAAACATAACGGTTTTGGACATACAAGGTTTACACCCGGGAGCGACGACATCTGAGAAATGTTACCTTATTTTTGTTTTTTTGTTTTATTGTTACCTTTTATGAATCCGATTTACAGTTGATTCACTTGTTTTAATCAATACATTGATTCCTAATCGTTATTGGGTGAACCCTGTGGGGCCACTTTTGGTTGAAGAAAGACTGGTGATGATGCGTGATCTACGTGGGCTTCATTAAAGCGCCCACTGGACTGCTGACCTTTTTATTTACAGTATGTAAAAACACAAAACCGCTAAAGTGAAATAAACATTTTATTTCCCTCCTTGTTGTAATTGGCGTTGGTGTCAATGTGTCTCAATAATTCATGTTTCTTATAGTGTTGGAATAAACAGGTAGGAGTGCACACCCATAGTGGGGAGGTGCTGACCAGAGCCATCTAGTAGAAGAGTTGCGATATATTGAGGGGTCAGAAAACAGCCTGGTCACGTGGTTCATGTACTCACGCGAGCCCATAGACTCCAATGCATTCCGCAACTTCCGGTTGTCCCCATTCAATAGAAGTCTATGTAGAGGAGCTGCCATTGGACTGGCCCCATGAAGTGAACGGAGTTTGCGTAAGTCTGTCTATACTCTAAGGCTCTGGTGCTGACCACAGGAAACAAACTTGAAAAAAGGGAAGGAGAGGTCTCACAGCTCGTAGTCACGATGCAAAAAACTTTTATTAGATTACCAACGTTTCAGCAACAAAATGCCTTCTTCGGGGTATGGTGTTGGAATGAAATGAAGTTATAGTTTGATGCTTATTAGGAGGGTGAATTCACTGGTAATTGAGTTACTTCTGCTAAATGTGCTGTATTTATTTAAAAGTTCTTACAGAAAATCTATAAAACTACAGGATGGTGCATTTCAGCTAACAAAGTGAATCTTCTGTTTTCTTGAGAATGTTTTGCAAAGCCAGAGGTCTTGTGTTTTTATTCAATAAATTTCCTCTGCACCCAGCCTACTCATAATACAATCATACAAAATGAATCAATTATGTGCCGTTAGGAGGTCAGTAACCATGCAACTACACTTTTGTTGATGGCTAGGAGTTGGGGTCGATACCTGGTTCTATTTCGTAACGGGTTCTGAATAGTCACATTATTTTTTTCCCCTCTAAACATTTCTGTCAGCTCACACAGTCCCGCCTGCAATGTGCTGGTTTGATGTACCTTTCGCTACTGCCGCTATAAAACATTAGTTGGAAAATCAGTTATTTCTGGTGAGCAGAGATGGATGTAGGCTATGGCTAAGTGTAAATTAGGATTGAGTCATTAAGTCTGAGCTTTTCCAATGTAGCTGCTTGTGTCTAATGTGGTCATGTGATTCGGGCGGCCTTTTAGAAGGCACTCGACACCCCCTCCCCGCCCCACCCCCCGAGGTGAAAAGGTCACCGACACCACAGCTCTCCCCTCTGCCCTCACACAGCGCTCGGCATTGAGAGGTGAAAGAAAGGGGCCATGGAAATGATGATGTGTCAAAAATAATATAACGGATTGATTTGTGCGCGGCGATACAATGCCGGGTAGAAAACCATTGTGCACGGCTTATTTCACATCCTGCTCCTCTAATCCATTGTATATTGTCTCAGTTGAGAAAGATTTTGTGGAAAATTACTCCCCTTGTATGACAGCGAGAGACAAATTCAGCACTGCCGCAACCAAGGACGAGGATGAATGTCTATGCCCGGTCCTGTATTCCCAAGATGCTGTGTTTGACATTGCTCTGGTGCCCTCTCTGCCAGAGTATAGGGGCTTGCCTCCCCCAGGCAATGTGGCTCCATGTCACCCCGTGGAAGACACAGGGAAAGTCTAACCTTGCATAATTAATGGTGTAAAACGGAAAGGGGGGATTTGGGGAAGAAAAAAAACATCCTGTTTTAATTGCTCTCATCTGGTGGATGTTTTATCCTGTCCCTGAAGGGATTCTGCAATAGGAGAGTCACACACTCACACTCAGTGCTAAATGCAGCCCTTTAGTAAAACACACTGCACCTCCAAGGTGTGTGCTGTACAACACAGGGGCACTGTGTCTGCATGTTATGCTTTCTGGAGCATGTATGTGTCTCCACATGTCTGAGGTAATCAGTGTGTAGGAGTGACATAGGTTGATCAACAAGAGCCATTAGTGTCACACTCATTACATGGTACAAATCGAAGATAATGATACAGTAGTGTTTTTACTTTAATCACACATTTGCGTTATCGCAAATGCTATTATTGCCATCCACTCCAGTGGTTGACTTGACACTCAAAGTTGACCGGTAGCCACATCAGTCCGTCATACACACCTGCATACATATCCTTGACTCCCTGACTAATGAGGACAAATGATTGCTCACTTTAGCAATTGGATTTTGAATAATTATACCAGTATTTGAACATGTACTGAATATACTGTATAATTATAGTGTCATTAGGCTAGTCAGTCAGCTACCAGAGGAGCTGTGAGATGAGAACCATTTGTGAACACAAGCTGTCACTTTGTGACACATGTCACCAAAAGTCAGTCAGTGGTTCATATGATCCCTCTGTATCAGAATCACATAAGGAAACACTTGTGGAACTTCAAGGCTCTTTGGATAAAAGTGTCCATCAAATGGCATGCTATACTATACTAAACTATAGTACTATACTATATATCCTTATGGTGTGAAATCTACATGTGCACTTGTGTGTGTGACCTTCAGCCCGATCTATATACTTAATCAGAGCATAAATTCAGCATTAGAAGAGCACTGTAGCACCATTTTGCGCATCTGACCACCAAACAGCAAGGGACACATTTCAATATCCCAACATCAACTTTCGAGCGAGGGGGTGTATGACAATGATTGTGAGGTGTGGGCCCCCGGGGCCCACTTAGTGCTAAGTCCAATAACACTTGAGATGGAGCCTAAGCTAATAGAGAGGTCTATCAATGTGCTAGTCCGTTATATTCTGTCTGTAGATCCCCTGCCACTACTAACCATAGCTGCCCCGTCCTATGCCGCTTTGTGTTTTCCCCCCTTAATGAACAATCAGCGCCGGTCATGTTATTGCACATATGAGATTCATTTACTCCCTGCAGCACGCAGAGTGATGTTATTACAGGAAAATCAATGTCCCTCCTGTTGTTCTCTGGAGCTGGACAGGGTGTACGCCGCATCTGCACTCATAATACTACTGCTGACCTTGCTGTCAGGGAGCGTGGCAGGCGAGGGTATAGTGGCAACGGACGCTTGAAACGTTTTGGCAGTGTTGTTTATCAAAGCTTTATCAAGCCCTTCTCTCTGTTCTCTTGTATACCTGTGACATCACACTGTGAGACGGACGGACGGACACTCGGACAGACAGACAGACAGACAGACACACTCAGACACAATCACAGACAGACAGACAGGGCTTATACTATGTCCCCTTTCAGGGCTAAAAAAAGAAAAGAAAAACAGCCCCTTGCAGCCAGCACAGACTGTGCAGACAGAGCATGATAACCTTTAGATGAAAGATCCCAGTTAAGAACAGACTACAGTGTTATGTGTTTAAACCTCCTATTATGTTTGCGGTCAATTTGACCTCATTCAATGTCTAACATAAATAAATGGTTAATCTATATATAATAAAATAATTACTTTTTCCTAATTTGATGGCTATACAACTGGATAAATGTGAAATTACCATGATGATATGCTTTCAATGTGCTGTGACTATTGGTGTTGTTTGGTGTTAGTTGTATAAAGGTTGTCAACATTTTGCACACATTTGTTTTGGTTGCTTTGGATTTTTGGGTTTACTGTGCTATGTTATCATCTTCAAAAAAACCTACCTGTGCTGTAGGACCCATAGAACTATGCATTCATGGCATTTTTGTCAGATGCGCCCTTCCTACAAACTTTGAAAGCCAATCTTATAGCAAATCTGAATGAATATGAATATGATAATCTGGCTGATACATATTGATCACATGATTAGCTTTCCACAGACAGACAAACATCTGCATGGACATGGGCAAAATAACATAATTTACGCTTTCCAGTCGTTCAGCCTGGTGGAGACAAAAATCTGTACTTAGAAATAATATAAACCCATTAAAACAGCAGTGGGTATTCCTGTCCAATTATAGGTAAATCAGTAAGATAATGAGATTTGACAGTGATTGTGGGGGGTGGGGTGTGTGTGTGTGTGTGCGTGTGTGTAGGA
>OOFJ01096694.1:13181-30731 GCA_900323375.1 Benthosema glaciale
TTATTCCCACGGCAGCCACGGGGGTCTCAAACACAAACCCTTTAGGGGCGAAGGAGGAGGTACCCTCAGTGGCAGGCCTGGAATTGAGGGAGTCAGAGTCCACAACCAACTCAGCTTCCTCCGCACGGCAAGTCAATTCTGCCTCCGGCTTCTGGGGTAATGAAACAGAACCATTTTACTCACCACATTCAATCTTTATTCAGACCCATCACAATTAGTCACCATTAACATACAGCATGTATAGAATCCCATTTAGTAGACTATGAGAAGAACATTGTTTGCCCATTAATCTGTCTATAAATCTCACCTCTGACACCACAGGTGCAGTCTCCTCAACCACTGTCACCTCTGACACCACAGGTGCAGTCTCCTCAACCACCGCTGACACAGTCTTGTCAACCACTGTCGAATTAGAACACAGAAATCATCAAGTACAGCAGGCAAATAAACAAAGCAAAAGACTAAAGTCATAGTTAGGACATTGTGCATACCTTTGTTCTTTCCTCTGCCAGTAGAGGTTGCTACAGGCTTAGCATTGCCTCTTGTTGTCCTACCTAGGACAAAAAACAAAAACAATAGATTTCAAATATACATTGACCACCCATATGTTCTATGGCATCCATGCCATTATTCAAAAAGGGTTAAGGCAAAAAATGTAACTGAAACACAAGAGGAGAATAGCAGAAAGTGTGTACCTCCAGCAGGCTTGTTCACGTTTGAGCCAGCTACTGCACAAGCCACTGGCTCTGCTAAAAATAACAAGATTTGGATGAAATCGTAGAATCTCATTGCTGAATACATTTAATCAATTATTCAAAAGAATAATAAAAACAACCCAGTGATGAATTAGAGTAAGAACTTTGTAATAGTACAGGGTCCATTTGGTTGAATGAGTGCAACATTATAAAGCAAGATAACTACAGTACCAAACATGGGTTCTTTCTCAGGATGGAATGCAATTAGTTACCTCTAGGGACAGCTTTGCCCCTGGTAGCAGCTGGTTGGACTTTGGCAGATTGTTGGACAACTTTGGTCCGGGTTGTAGCCCGGACTGGCTGTGGCTGGATAAGAGCCGTGCGGCTTCTGGTCATTCTTCCCACGACAGCCACGTTTGGCTGTGGGACAAGATGGAGACAAAACAAGCATAAGTAGAAGTCAAAGCTCATGCAAGTTGACATGACAGGGTTATGGAGTTACAAGTCACCTGCTGGTCCAGCTTTGTTAAACGTGTGCCACGGGTCTGTGGCACTTTCACCGCTGCCTGGTAGGAAGAAGGGACAAGAACTAATTATTTAATTACCATAACAGTGCAACTACTATTAGCATTTTTCAGCACCAGAGAATAAAAGTGTGGCGCATGCATTGAAAGTATAGTTATGATGAGCATAAGGGGCTGGCTTTGAATGCCCTCTCACCTCACGGCCCGGTTTGGCAACTGGAACCTGTAGGGAGAAGGAGTCTGTGGGGCGAAATAAGCCCGTCTTAAAGACCCCCTTACGTTCCTTCTCCCTCTTCTCCTTCTCTTTCTGTAAGCCCTTATTCTCCTTCCATTTTTTAAGCATCTCCAGTCGTTGTGTGGCAGCCAAGTCTGTGCAGAAAGAAATGGTTACAACAAAATTTCCTGTTTTCAGGGCAATATAATCTTGAATGTGAACAAAATAGGGTTTTAGGTTGCATGCATTTATACAGTCAAGCCTTACCTTTAGCCGACTGGACAACACTTGGTGCCGTCTTGACTGCCATGATGGAGGCCTCCAGTGTCGAGTCCAGCTCAGGAACCTGGTCAAGCTGCCTGCGGCTGTTGACGGCACGCTCACGGTTCTCCTTTTGAGATTGTGATCTCCTCCTGGCATTCTTCACCCTGAGCATAGGGACACTAACATCTCGCTGCCGCAGGTGAGAAAATTTACCAGGTGCTGCCTCCATATTGTCTTGATTCCTGGTACAGTAAGGTTAACAGGTGAGAAGTTATGGTAAAGACAAGGTATTTAAAAAAAACATTGTGCAAATATGCATTATTTAAGTTGTGCTTGTTACAGTTGAGTTCAAATGTGAAGCTGGTGAGACATCTCAAAGTTTGTTTAGTTTATGGCTTACAGGCCTAGTGACAAAACGTAAACAAACGGTGGATGGCGCAATCACCAAATTATTAAAAAAAAAAAAACAGCAGTTCTCCAGATAACATTTACGTTGCCATATGTTGAGAATTTACAGTATAATGTTCCAACGTTAGCATAATTCTTTCTTACGCCGTTAAATGCACCATTCCGTCTGTTACCAGTCACAACAACGGAACAACCCGACGTTCGAGTTTAGTTAACGACTCATCTAGGCCAGTATGGTTTCATAAAATACCAACCTTGGAGCAAGACTGTCAAAGAAGAGATATTCTTGGTACGAGTCGAGGTTAGTAAAATAAGTTCAATAGACACATTTCAACTTTCAAGTGTTTTCCTGTTGAAATGTGTCCTTCCGTGAATCCGTGCTAACGGCTAGCAAGCAACGTTAACCTAACAACTTGCCTTAACAAACTTGGTCACAACAAACAAGACTCACAACATTACGAAAACTCTAGTGGTAGTTTGTTTCAGAATGCTGGAACGGGTTTCAGTTCTTGGTTGCATAACACGTCTTTACATCTTACCTTTAAAGAGTGGAAATTAATCTTCTTTAGCAGCAAGTACTAGTAGCAACAAATAATGCTTCTTGTTCCAAACGCAGCCGTTTTCCAACAACAAAGATGGCGGGTTAGGTTTGAAGCAGTCTACAGAAGCTCTTATTGGCTACACGCTATGTGCTGATAGGCTCAATCATAGACGGGCTCAATAGGCTGCAGCTGGGTGCCCCTCGATAGGCTGCTACAAAGCCACTAGATGGCTCTGTGTTCAAAACCAACTTCACCGCGGTTCTGTCAGTGGTCATACAGCCGGCTTGAACTGGGACAAGCTGGAGTTTGAAATGCATTGATTTCAACGAGGGCGGCGTGTGTAACATGCCAACTGTTTTAAAGTATTGTACAGTAACAACTAAAGTCTCTGTAATGTTTATGTTGTAGGCCTACTATACTATATTGCTACAAAACAATCTAAAATAAATGTGAAGTTCCAATTATATATTATACTCTAAATTGTTTCATATTAATCATTATCAGTTAAATGTACCCTTCAACTTCTTGTTTATCCCCAAAATGACTGTTGAAAGGTATGCAACTTCTAGCATGATCTGTACTAGCTAGGCCATATTGTGAGGTCCCTTTATGTTCAATTTCGTTCCTGCTCCTGCATCATGGGCACTACTCATTCAATTACCTTTCCCTTCTAGACCTTGGGTTAAAAGTTCTACTCATAAATCCAGTGTGTACTTCTGTAATCCATGTAACTCGAGAAGTCATCGACTTAACCCCACAGGGATTGCAGTGCCCGGTGTCGAGTCGGTTGGACCCACGGTTTTCCAGAACCGCCAGAAAACCATTTAAATATATCAGACCAAAATTTATTCGGTTTTGGGCATGTCCAAAAGAGGTGGGTCAGGGTACCTTCTGCCATTCCACATCGATCACATAGTGGGGAAGTAGTTGGAAATATTCTATGTAATGTTGTTTTTGAGTAATGGAGTCTATATGTAATAATAAATGTATTAATTGATAAGTGTTAACAGAACAAGACCGAATTCTACGAAGACCCTCCTCCCAGACACCATCCCCAATCTGTACAGCACAATAACACTTGACGGAAGATGTTTGACCTCCTTTGCTTTCCATGTTGTCCCCAGGTGTGGACAGCTCTGCGTTTCCTGGCAGGGAAGTGGCTCTGGGTGGACGGGGAACCACAGCAGTACCAGAACCTGCCACTGTGTCCGGCCTGGGGGCGGCACTGTGGAACCCTACAGCACCCAGTGGCAGATCAGGGACTGCATGCCATGGAGAGAATGACTGCATCAAATCCCCAGCAGGATAGACATAGGAGTAAGTGAGAAGGGGGTAACTGGAGGCAGCCACCTCTCTGGAGGCTCTTCCTGGTTTGTGACACTCCCACCACGTGAAACGCCCACCTGTCGCAAGGTGGGAGTGTTACGAACCAGGAAGGGCCGTCTGACGTTACAATCTGCTGTGATTCGAACTCGGGTCTCCCGTGTGAAAGTCCAACACTACACCATCAGGGGGAGATAGTAACGCTAACCCTAGCCATATATATATACACATCACGTCAGACGGCCCTTCCTGGTTCGTAACTAGGCGGACGACATCAGCCTGCTCTCCAACCACGTGGAACAAGCTCAGAAGCTCCTGACCAGAGTGGAATCAAAGTGTGCCAAGGTGGGCCTTGGCAAACTCAAGTCATCACATATAACATCCCATCAGAGCATCCACCTCTGACAACAACAGGAGGCACTGCGTTGAAAAAAGGCTCATGGGTCAAGACCTGAAAGTGAGGATGGCACTTGCATGGAGGGCCCTGAATGGCATGGCCAGTGTATGGAACTCCAACCTCCCATCAAACCAAACTCAGATTCTTCTACGCAACGTTAGAGTCTGTTCTCCTATATGGCAGTGAATGCTGGACCCTGAAGCCAACCCTGCAGAAGTCTCTAGACTTCTTCGCAGAATCCTGCGTGCAGCACTCAACATCACAGCACAACACCACAGCACATGTTACCAACACAAATCTTTACGATGGAATGCCAAGGGTGAGCCAGAAAATAGCAGCCAGGAGAATGAGACTAGCAGGACACTGCCAAAGACACCAAGAGCTGCCAGCCAGCAAACTAGTGCTGTGGGAAGCAACACACGGGCACCAGTCACAAGGACGTCCCACACTAACATGTGGATGTACTCAAGAACGACGCAGGAACACAACTTAGCACCAATGAGCTGGCCAGATATATGGAGAACCGGGATGACTGGAAGCGACGATGGAGGGCTCGTCTGGACGGGACAACCTAGAGAGATCTTGTGTCACAATGCAATGTGTTGAGAGTGAGTTAGTATTTCAGCTATTTTTGTCCTCAGTCCTTTCCTACACACAAATGTCTGTATTAGTCCTTCACCCAACAACATCTATCTATCCGTCCGTCCATCAATCCATCCATCTACAGTATGCAGCACCTTCCGGAAGACCTCAAATGGGATGATTATATTTTTGGGTAATCTGATAATTAAACATATTGTAAAAGTGCATCATATTAGCTGATAAAGGTAAAGCCTGGGCTAAACCATTTCAATCCCGCGTTCCTACCTGTTGATGCTCTTTGCTCTCCAAATGACCATATTTATTGCCTTTCTCAAGGAATAAATATTGCCTTGAGAAAGGTGATGAATCTGCTTCCTCACTCCAGTGGTCAATACTCATGTGCAAAGTAAGATTGTCAACCCCCTAAAACATTCATGAAGACAGGAGAAAGGAAGGTCAGGCCAACAAAGGTTTTCCCCATTTTATACTGTAGTTGGATTATACTTAGCATTATCCTATAATATATAGGATAATGTTGTTATGTTGCCATAACAACAGCATGTAAGCTGCCTACTCTGCATTTCTAGGTTTCTTGCTTTTTACAGAATCCAAGAAACAAACAGCAGAGGGCACTGTGTTTTCCTCTTTTTTGCCATGGATCCCCAGATTGAGTTATGGGTGGCCACTCTGGCCATAGTCTGGGCTAGGGGCCCATGATAAGGAACCTGCCTGTTTCCCCTCCACCCTGCCCCATGTTCTGATCAGGTGCTGGTGCTGTGTAGGATATAAGGTGCAGTAACGTGAATTTATTTTAATATAAAATGATACTTATATGTGCATTATACATGTGATTATAATGCATTATAGACCCGACCTTTAAATAAAGTGTTACCTAACTGGAACACAAGCTGATGTGTTTTTGTGGGGTTCTCCAATCTCCATTCTGGGCTGAGGGCCCAGCCCAGCTCTTCTGCAAAATCATTGCCCAGGGCCTCAATATACAAGCAGGCGTATAATTCAAGAGTGTTTCTTCTATATCTATATAAAGTCAACTATGCAGTTTGGCTGCTGCAGGTGTGGTCAGTTCCACAACAACGGGATTTATAAACCAGAAAGCTTTTTGATTACTTCAGGGTTTTCATGTCATCCGGACCGTTAAGTCCCTGTGTGACTGATTCCTAAAAGTAATGCTTGGGAAATGGGAACCTGAAGAAAAATAATTTGTAAGGTGGAATATTTAGTAGTTATAGCAGAGGGACACACAAGAGAAGATTGAAAAACAAAAACATTGTGGGAGAACACGTGTGCACGACTGGTCCTACCCACGTCATGAAGTCACATTTTGCCCAATCCAGCCCATGACCTAAAATTTGTTTGACACCCGCTGACCCTTTTTGAAACCAGCTCCTCGCCACTCGCCCTACACACTTCCACTCGGTTTGAGCATAGATATATAAATAATAGAGACGGCACCGGATGGGAGGGGAATTCCAGTGCCGTCTATTATTTATATATCAATGCTCAAACCGAGTGGAAGTGTATAGGGCGAGTGGCAAGGAGCTGGTTTCAAAAAGATCCCTAGAGAACATGATCTGCCATTTTCTCAGCTGTAATGGACTGAGAGCCCCCCCCATCATCAGTTACGCACACACACATGGCATATGACGCAGTTGGTTGGTCAGTTTGTCAATTAGATGGACTGGTTTAAGTACTACGCACAGGTGACCACTGACCACACACCGACATCAGCCAGGTCAGTCGCAGATGGATTTCCGCAATGCAAAATTGTTAGCGACAAAAGACTTGTTATCCCTGACCCCTCCCTGGCCTGAGCTCCTCCCCCCCATGCTTCCCTCTGTGGCAGAGTTGCTGTTGTTTCTTTAGTGGGCGCACAGTATCACACACTGTGTGGCTTTAATGACTTAAAACAGCCTCAAAAATACATTTTCTTTATAATCAGAGTAAAATTACAATTTCTTAATTTATTTAAAGTTTGGGCAGCTGTTTACAAACCACAATACTTTTGTGACATGATGGTATCTTATTTCAAAACTATACAAGCTTATTAATCAAAGATTACGAAAACATGTAGATTTGTGTGTAGGTTTTGGAATCCATTTTGACTGACCATGACCAGTGGTCCATTTAAAAAAAAAAAGAAAAGAGAAAGTGATGGACAAGTGATGTCACTTGACACCATCATTAACAGTTAACAAACTAATACCAAGCAATGTATGTACAAGGCAACAAATCAAATTAAGTACATGTACAGTGGAATTCTGATTTTACATTTAATTACAATTTGTATATGTTAAATAAAAATCTATGCAATTATTGCATTACACTGATGCTGTCATAATACTCTTTGACGCCGACAGTTTCTAGTGTGGTTAAAACAGTCCATGTGTCTCTTTCCTCCACTGCTCTTCCTTCCAGTTATCTTTCTGAGTCTCTGTCATCCTGAGAGATCTCTGGAATCGCTGTCAGTCCAAGAAGAATATATTGTTGAACTGTGTTGCACAAAGCCTCTTAACTTCCTCTGTATGGGGGGGGAGACAGAAGGGCAGAGATTGTTAGTTCATGGGAGATTAAGTATTGGGACAGATTTACTGTGGTGGCAGTGGCACGCAAGTCCACATTACTAGATGGATGTCACCTGGGTACATTTCTATTTAAGTATACATACAATATGTTGTAAATAATGTAATTAATTATTTCCCACCATATCCCACCATGCTGTGGTCTACTGTGATTCAGTCCAGTAGGGCATTTATTCGTTTGCCCCATTGAAGTAAGATGTTTGTTTTTATCTTGCCTTACAAAGATCTGTAATCCCCCTCTTTGATATGCTTTAACCAATGTGCTTATTGTACTGTACCCTTATGTTAGACTTGTGTTCCCAGCTGAAGCTGATGGTAGCCTTCTCGGAAGATAAGACTAGCAGTGGTCTCTGCCACTGAAAACCACTGGACAAAGCTAAAGCAAGGCGAGTTGTTCATATTGGTCGTACCGTTTACTTCAATCAGATTGGCATTCTTCTGGTTCAGGATGACGTACAATTCTCTCTGGTCTGACTTCTTGCCAACTACCCAGTAGTCCGTCATAGCTTTTACAATAATTTCTTCATCTTCATCAACTCTGGGGGTTGGGGAAAAAAATGTTAGGTGGACTAAATTAAATGTTCACTACCCATGGCAGTATACAAAACTGAGCACAGTTAGGAAGACTAACTAGCAACTGATTACTTTTCAGAAATAGGCAATTTATTACACAACATTACATCGTGGCATTAATCTTCCTGAGACAGCTCCTACATATAAATAATGCTACCCTACCCCATGGGAATGCCAATGCCCACGCTAGAAAGTGGCAAAGTGTGATTTTCAATTTTCACTGTACTATACCATTATGTATGAAAACAGAAAAATAACATTACGTAGTAAAATGTGTGTGACAATCTGAGCCCCACTAAATACTACTTTATGCAGGGGAAGCATTATTAATAAAACACAAAATGCAGTTGTATTGTGTACAAGTATATATAATCATATCCTATGCCATAATAAACTAATAAGATTTACGTGAAAAGTGAATACATTATGCACTCAACACCTTTTATACAAAAAGGTACTTGTAATTGTTTTATTTGAATCCAACAGGCAAATTAAACAAATCACCTGGCAAAGTCACAATTAATGTCGCCCAAGATCTTCATGAGGTCAGGATGAACAGAAGTGAGCGAAACACTGGCCGTTTTCCTCATGTGAATGGTGCTCTTCTCTGCCAAGTTCATGTGGTTGAAGTAGATGAACTTGAACTGGGGCTCTTTGTCTGGCCTAGGTGGACACAGAAATGAAAAAAATACATAAACAAGAAAGACCAGGTATACAGTAGTAGGGAAGATTAAATACCAACAAATAATATATATTTTGTACACATATATGATATATATGTGTTAAAGTATAAAAATCTTAAAGCATACATGGTCAACTGGTTGCCCGCGGGCCACATGCAGCCCTCACCTTCACTTAGTTAATATACTAGATAGTAGATGGGCATCGGCCTTTGGTTTATTTACGACTCAATGTTTGTTAAATATGCCTGCCATTGTTGACAGGCATTTTGCCTGCCAAACCTTTTAGTGAGGTTAAGTGTCTCTCACTGTACTGTACTGTATGTGGATTGAGACTAATCTCTCTCGGTCTCTCTGCCCCATGATTATATTGTCGCACGCACACACATCTGTCTTTCCTGACGCTACTTTTGTCATTCCAAACACCCAGGTATAAAATAAATAAATAATAATAACTAGTGTAGTGGGTCATGTTTTTGTTTGATATTAATAAAAAAGCACTATGACGTGTGTATGTCCTCTTGAACCCACGGTTGTATTTGTTATGACGTGGCCACACATTCATACAGTCTAAAAGTGTTAAAACCAGGCATCTGTAATTTTAGATTTTAGAGTTGGTTATTCATCACAGTGCGTCACTTTCACGTCCTCAGATCTTAATGGAACAATAAAAGCAGCTCATTGAGTTGTTCAACACACTCCTGCAGTGGGCAGGCTTTTTCCAAGTGAATTCTGTTCCTGTAGCACAAGTTTGACATTAAACTGTGGAAGCAATAACATGGTGGTCTGTGAGATTTCAAACTAGATGCAGAAGCCATCTCCACCGTTACAAATGAAAGGATGTCTGTCATCTTTCAAATTTGTTCCACAAAATACATTTCTCTCTCAGTGCGTGCCGTCCAAATTATTTGTCCAGTTCACACTGGGCAAATACCAGTTAAATATTCTGCCTTCCCAACGTGTCTCGCTGCAAATTCGACATAGTTAGTCAGGTGTTAATATGATGATCAATAAACTGATCATTACGAGAAATGTTCGGGAACAGATGCTAATCGATGGCCCGACTGCCCGAGAAAGAGAACGTGTTTAAGAGCATGACTGTGTATGCATGTAGCAGCGAAACAGAGTACACATGTATGAATGTATTAATCAGTAAACTGTGCGTGTTCAAAGTGTATGCAGTCGCACAGTGCCCGAGTGTGTGTATCACCCTATCCGAGTCTACTCGACAGTTCCGGCAGTCTTGATCAGAGGAGATGGGCTGGGTTCCAGGCAGCATTGGACTTTTTGGGCCAGCATTACTTATTCACTCTACTCATTCACTCGGATGACTAAAAAGAAGCTCGTCAAACTGTCCAAGCCACAGAGTCCAGAGTCTTGGGTTACTGGTCAGCGCTTATCTCCAGTTATCTGTAGGGGTAGCGGAGTTACCATGCAGCGTGCCAGGCTCCCAAGTAACACTGGCTGGCCACAACGCTTGTGTTACCCCACAAGTAGTGAGCCTGTGACAATATCCGATGGAGTAACAAGAGTCTCGTCTGACGCTGTCGGCCCTATGTGGGTCAATTCAAAAAGGGATTGAATGCATGGCGCTGTCGTCAAGTGACACTGTCTGTTGGGTATAATCACTGAAGAGAGAAGTGCTTTGTGATAAAAAATAATAATAATAACAAGATAGTGAGCCTGGCATTAAGTAAGTATTGGGGAATATAACGTGGGATGATTTTGGGAAGAAGATATTTTTCATGCATTAGCATTTATTACGCATCTGTATGGCAGTCACTCTCAGGCCACTGTCTCTCCCTACCACTAGTCTGTAGCCTTTTGCTCCAGTAGCTTGTTGTCTGTACTTAAGAAAACAATAGAGGGCAATTAACCACACAGTGTGCAACATGTCAAGCCTCAATGTCCGGGGCCTCAACAAGGTACTTAACGTTAACATGCAAGGCTTGTGTCAACAAACGTGTCACAGAATACTACAACATTATTCATGTCATTGCCTTTCAAATTAAATGGGTCAGTGGGAGATGCTACTGGAGCAATCCAACTAATTGCCACTCTGCGCTATGTGGATGTGTTAGGGGTGTAACAGTACAAGTACAGTATGTACCACACAAAGCACGTTGCATGCACAGGGCTCTACAAAGACAGCACGCGATAGCCCTAAATCCTGTCATGTTGCCAACTGAGAAGGAGGAGCTTGGTTACTCCTGTTATAATTAAGGTCTTCCGTTTGGAACACGCTTCTCTGTGAGTAATTGATGGTTGAATGCCGCTTCTTCAAGTACGTCTGCATTTGTGTCAGTCTACAGTGAGATAATAATCACTCCTATAGTTTTATTCAGGCCCCGTCTCATTTGTGCCAGTGTACAGTGAGATAATAATCACTCCTATAGTTTTATTCAGGCCCCGTCTCATTTGTGCCAGTGTACAGTGAGATAAAAATCACTCCTATAGTTTTATTAAGGCCCCGTCTCTCCAGCTCTTTAGTACACAGAAAATACATTTTTAGTTTTAGAACTTACAGGGGAACTGGAAATGGAAGTGATGAAACAACCAACCGAGCAGACAAAATGGGAACTCTAAAATTGACACTGATGAATGATCTCTGGGAGTTCTATTGATTGTCAGGTGGTAGGGACAGTTAAGGATGAGGATACGTATGTATCTTAGATAGCCTTTTTATGTAGACTCAGATAGCAGTTTAGGTAGACCTTTAGCATTTCACGTAAACATAGCACTGTTAGTATATATTTATTTATGCATAGTGTATAATTAGCCTGTATAGTCTTTTCTACTGTGACGTTCTTAGCTTATGTTAGTTTCACATTAACTACTTTGTATGTGTATGATGTATCACCATGCTTTTATTTTGTTCATGCTTATGTAAATGGCTCTGGATTAAGAGCGTCTGCTAAATGCCTAAATTGTAATTGAGTGAGGGAGTGGGCCTATTTCACCCGCAAAATAACCCGGCCGATACGATTTACTGAAACCTGAAGGTGCTGATAAATGTGTCCCGCTCAAGCTCATGAGAGAGACGCGTTTTCAGTGCTATAAAACCAGAAACGTGAGCATTTTGATGTCTCTGAACTCGCGATGAGACAGATGTGTACAGGTACTGAAACGTTTAAGTGGGATTAAATTTCAGATTCAGTGGTGGATTATCCATTTACCCTGATATCCTGCGATTGATGTTGAACTGCTCGCAGATGTCAGATGCCAGCAAGGTGAGCTGGGGCCCCACGAGTCCATCTAGCTGCTCACAGAACTCCCTCGTCAGCTCCACCGAGGCTGGGGAAGGAATAGATAGTATAATAGTATAGAGGCAAGGAATTAGGTGGGAGGGAAAACATATGGGTCGTGTGGGATTTACCTGATTGACCAGAATCACAGATTTGTATTTATACAATGTTAAAGCATTTGGATAGCGCCCTGCCTACAGCGGCACTGATGTCAGACCTCTGTGCTCCATTCTGAATAAGGCTGGGTCAAACAGCAATGGCCCAAATCTATAATAATTTGACTGGTTATCGGGCATTAATTTCCACTCAAATGGTAGGCCAATGAAAATGTAGACATATGACTAATAGTGTGATTACTTACCGCTGATCATAAAACAAACTGCTGCACTCATTGCCTGAAAAGGAGCAGATTGAACACAGGTCACCAGGTCATTCAGGTCACTGTTTCCTAACTAGTGCAAAGAAATAAATGAACAAATCCTACATTACTAAATGCATGCAGGTCAGGGACCACATGCAATACTTCCACAGACCATCAATGGTCCAGGGACCACTTGTTGAAAACCGCTGTTTTAAAGTATTACAAATAAAGCCCCTGTATGAATCAAGAGATTAAACCAACCGGGGACCGTCATTAGTCATGCAAACGTGTCACCTTATAAACAATCAGATGCAGTTCCTCATAGCTGTCCTCTGTGTTGACAAATATTCTGGGAAATCTGAATTTGGCCTCGGGATCTTTGAGGTTGGACGGTCCTGTGAGAAACCTGAAAAGAAAGAAAGAAAGGGGGAGTTAGGTTAAAACCCATGAGGCAAATGCTTGGCTTGGCAGAGATGAGATTAAACATTTAAAACATTGACTGAAAGGTAGTCATGCACGCATTCCACAACCTGTTCTTAGAATGTCATCCAACTCAATCTAACCAAAATGGAAATGGATGAAAGATTACTTGTCTGTTGTCTCCTCATCCCAGCACATCTGAGCCTTGAACTTCTGTTTGCTTGTAATGTGACCTAGCACTTGGTAGTGAACCTTATTTCATGGATGCATTTTATAAGTCATCTTAATGACTGAAACATACAGTACATGGGAATGGAAATCAATGAGTTCCAGTTAATAGCATCTTTGGGTTTGAGTCCCACCAGGATCCAAATACATCAATCCATCCTTGCTGCATTCACTTCCCTATCATTTGTTGCGTCACACAGCTATAAATGGATAAATCAACACAGTGTATCCCCATTGCCGTCTTCTGTTATCTTGTTACAGCTGTGCAGGCAGGATCCCTGCACAGGATCTAGGTCAGCAGAAGTCAACTTGCGTCCTCTGACCACCATATGAGCTCCAATTTCCCTTTAGTCATGGGTCACCTCGGATAGTACAAATGTGATGGGATAGCACGAACTTGAACATAGGGCTGTCACGAGATTCATGACATGTTACTTGACATTTTAATTGTCATTCAAATAATTGTGACTAATTGTGTTTTGGGGCATTGGCGTATAAAATTGACATTTCTGTTTAAGCTTATACACTGACTGTAACATATACTGTAGATGAAATGCACAACATTGATGACACCTGTACTACATGTTCTTGCTCTTGTCCATTAGGGAAAGTGTTTAAAAGTGCAAATGAATTTCCTAAAACATAATACATTACATTTAAATTCAAAGCAATTTATTGTTTTATTGAAGGTTAGTCGCCTCTGAATCTCTAACAACCCAGCTCATAGAATTCTGGTCTGCTGGTTATTGTAGAATTGTTTAATTATATTATAATTATATATTCATATAGTATATTTATTGCGCTACTATAAAAACCTGCATCTCCCGTCCGCCCGTCCATCTGTTCTGTTAGTCACCCACACCTCCATATACTGTATGGTCACGCCTCGTGACATCACATTTCCATATATGGTCATGCCATGTGACATCATGGAGACCCTTAGAGCTCCATGACATCACGCCACATCTCAATATACAAAGATAATGACACTGACCTCATCTAACCCTGGATAACCATACATGGAGAAGACCGGATCATCACCTAGACCTGCATATGAGCCGGCCAGCAACTCTACATCTGACCTCAAACCCTTAGATCTCCATATATGGAGCTGACCTGTTCTGAACTTCTGACATGTCAGAACAGGTCCTTCCCCACCCGACCCAGCAAGAACAACAAACAGCTGTGGATCAGTGTGCTACAATGACAC
Source organism: Benthosema glaciale (assembly GCA_900323375.1). NCBI lineage: Eukaryota > Metazoa > Chordata > Actinopteri > Myctophiformes > Myctophidae > Benthosema > Benthosema glaciale. Next base: position 27,448 of record OOFJ01096694.1, read on the forward strand.
AACAGCTGATCAGCCAATGTGGTTTATATCACCCATTGTGCTACAATGACACAACAGCTGATCAGCCAATGTGGTTTACATCACAATACGACTGCGTTAAAAGGCTTACCTTCCATAGTGCAACAGATTCCCTGCCACTTCAGGCCTGAGTGGAGAGTCCCTGCCAGCCAACTGGGACGGGGAGAGAGGAGAGGTGGTAGAGAAAGAAGGAAGGAAAGACAGACAGACAGACAGACCTCATTACATTGAACATGAGAAGTACTCATTCATCATTTCATTATACACTCCAAAAACATATCATGCACTCACTATTGCTACCATATATCTTGAGCTGCAAAAATTACATTTTGAAACCATTTCATGCCCTTAAATAACAAGTTCTGGTCTAGAGTAGTTTGGTATGTACAGAATCACCCAGTAGTAGAGGAAAGACCTGCAGAGGAGTGGATTTCTAGAGGTCAGAAGAAGAGAGGCAGTGGATCTCGTGTTTAAAACGTTCTATCTCTCATCCAATCCATCACCTTCCCTTCTCTCGCCTCAATCCAAACAGCTCGTCTTTCACTCAGAATCAACCTTGCTGTGCTGTCCCTTCCTAGGCTTATTCCTCCACCTCTTTAGCCGAATCCGGAGGGGTGCCCTGTAGGCCAGCTGTATGCGATCAATGCTGCGGTGTCAAGCTGCACGTAATGTGACACCGCAGCTATGATTGTGCCCAGGGCAGCCCTCCGCAGATTTGTCTATACATACACGCATGTATCCTATGCCATCTCTTTTTAAACCTTTTGACACGTTTTTTTTTTTTCAACCTCTGCCCTCAATTCTACTCACCTCTGGTTCAGAGTGCCGGGGAAACAATGAGGTGGTCAGATACTTGTACAGGGTCCTCATATCGTCCTGTTCTAGTCCGCTCCTGCAGACACAACGACAGACACTAATTTAAGCCCAATATCATTTTGTTGTACCGTACGGTGAACTTTCACCCAGGACATGCCCAAATTAGAGATGACAGGCTGAAAGTGGTAAACCAGAACTTTAAACGCCTAGTCGACATCAATGAAGACAAAAGGTTCATTGTTAATAATATGAAACATAAAGGCAGATTGACAAGTGAGAACCAGATGTGTGGTAGATTTGATCATTTGATTAATAAAGGTGGGTATTGATTGCTCCTTTCCTTTTACTGGCATGTCATATAAAGTGTGCTGCTAAGAATAACCACTGTAGCTGGTGAGAATGAGGCATAGCAATGTGAGTAAACAGCAGTTAAAATCAAGAAATCAAACCAATGCATGCATCCCTCAAAAGGCTTGCATATACAGTATAATGAAGGGTCACGCTAAGGCAGTGAAAGCTGCCCTCTGGTCAATACATTAGCAATCACATAATCCCTCCATTCAAGCTGGTCGGCTGACAGTGCAATTACAATGGCAAGAGAGAGAGATGTCAGAATACATATATAATGCAAGATATAAATAAATAAATAAATAATTATAATTATAATACATGCATATATAATATCCCACAAAGAGGATTACTGGTTATTTGGGCCCGCCTCTATTCCACCCAGTCTGTGGTAATGGGATTGGAAATGACAACAATGCCAGCCGCACATTAAAGAGAGTGGGGGAGGTCATCTAAAAATGACGCTACATACACTGTATGTATCGTTAGTATAACGTCTCTGACGTGTGGAAACCGTGTGTGGAAACCATGTCCAAAACTGTCACTTTTCAGGATTGAAATTCAAAAGTAGCAGATCCACAAGCTCAAAACACACTGGCTGCGCTTAGTGATCAAGTAGGGCATTAATTTACAAAAAAAACCCACAAAACGTTACAATACAGAGACAGAAGGTTTCTGCCTGACAGCAACAATAAACAGCCTGATAGGGCAGTTGGGGGTGCACAGAGATGGCATGTACCAGATGAGTTGGTCGTTGTAGAGGAAGGCTGTGTATTTGACCAGGCTGAGGCTCTCCTCCACTCTGTTCACAAAGGACTGGATCTTCAGGTATGTCATCTTGTCCAGTGGGAAAAAGCTGATTCCACCAAACACGTCCAGCAGGTCACATGACTGTAGGTGCAGCGTCTGAAGATACTGGTCACAGACACATACATACAAGCACATGCATGAAATAACAGGAGATTGGCCACACCACACACACACAAACATGCATGCATGCGCCAGCGCACACATGAAGACACAGAAACAGGAGATGGAAAAGAGAGAGGAGTTAATTTACCAGCATTACTAGTGCTCGCTTACAATGCAATAAAAAACAGTCGGGCCCATGCTCTCTACAAATGCCCAAGTCACCCAAGGACAAGAGGGGAGGTTCTGACATTAGACCTCTGACATGTACACCACCAGCTCTCACTTTTTTTCAGTCTTCTGCATCTTTGAGTTACATTCTGGAAGAGGGAAGCCCAAGAAAGTTTAAGAGGCAACCGAGGGTGTCCTCTTCATTACACATGAATTATTCACGCTCGTTAATAATCTCAACGGGTGAGCCTAACTAAGGCAGTGTCCTTACATTGAGGTGTGTGGCTAGCACCACACCAACAGGACTAATGAATGAATGTCTGCGTTCATCAAGAATCATTAGGCTATGGCGGCCGGCAGTCTGCTGTGTCTGCCAACTCAGGATGATGCGAGAACTTTCCCCTAAAAGTGTCCTGTGTCAACCCCTGTTTACACTGAATTAAAAAAGGAGGAGCTAATGTGTATCTGACTGCATATCAAATGAAAGTGCTACAGTACATCATGAAGTAGACATTTAGTATCAGGCAGTAACAGTCAGGTATGATTGACTTTCATACAAACATAAAGTACTTATATGCCATTCCTCTACCTGGCAAGAGGAAATAGTCATGAGTCAGTGTAGGGATAAATGTGTTTCATCTTCTTACCCTATAGAAGAACTTCTCGAGCTTCTGGATGAGAAGCTCCACTCCGCCTGCCTCCATCGATCTGCTGAATGTGCCATTGAAGAGCTGCAACATTAACAACAATGTTAATGTCTTACATATACAGTACAAAGCCTTTGTGCCACTGAGGGTCAGTGCCAATCAAAAAACGTGGCTTGGATGTGATGATTGAATTTGAGTTTGAGTATGCACAGTTTATTGGTGTTTGTTCAAGCTCTAGAATACCACCAGAGCATAAGAATACAATGGTTCCACTGTGTCTAAAAGCCCTGCTATGAGGTATACAATTCTAAATGTCTGCATTTCTGAAGAGCATCTCTGTTAGCCAAGCAAAATTGGATGGTGTGAAAGTATTTA